>OY978526.1:17318367-17590867 GCA_963854835.1 Megamerina dolium | reverse complement strand
TTCGATGGGTCATGAACCGCACAAAATTCACATATATAGCGCATCATGGGGTCCAACTGATGATGGCAAAACTGTAGATGGTCCACGTAATGCTACAATGCGGGCAATTGTACAGGGTGTTAATGAGGTGAGTGTGTTTGTGTGTGCTTGTGTGTGTGGTTGTGCGTGCAGTTGAAGGCCAAATTCTTAATTTCAATTAAAATGTTATTTCAATTCAACAATCATTTAATTACCACCTGCAGGGACGTAATGGTTTAGGCAACATCTATGTTTGGGCATCGGGTGATGGTGGCGAAGAGGATGATTGCAATTGTGATGGTTATGCTGCTTCCATGTGGACAATATCCATTAATAGTGCCATCAACGATGGTCAGAATGCACATTACGATGAGAGTTGTAGCTCAACATTGGCCAGTACTTTTAGTAATGGTGCCAAGGATCCGAATACGGGTGTGGCAACAACCGATTTGTATGGCAAATGTACGACAACACATTCGGGCACAAGTGCAGCGGCGCCTGAAGCAGCTGGTGTCTTTGCATTGGCATTGGAGGCAAAGTATGTGCAGAATTAATTCCTGTTGATGTATTAAAATGTTTAAGACATAATGATGCCTGACCTAATGTAGAGTTGTATAAAAAATTTTAAAGTATTTTTTGGATCAAAAAAATATGTTGCAAAATAAAATTTTTGTTCAAAACATACAGCTCTACTAGATATACATGTTTATCAAAGTATTTTAAATTTAATTACAATTTATTACAGTCCACAACTTACCTGGCGTGATGTTCAGCATTTGACTGTGCTCACATCGAAACGTAATTCATTGTTCGATGCTAAAAATCGTTTTCACTGGACTATGAATGGTGTCGGTTTGGAATTTAATCATCTTTTCGGTTTCGGTGTACTCGATGCCGGCGCCATGGTTACTTTGGCGAAACAATGGCACCCGGTACCTGCTCGTTATCATTGTGAAGCTGGTGAAATTACACAACCACAGTGAGTATTCTTGTTTTTTTTTGTTTTTAATTCTTACTGGGGTTTGATCTGCAATTCATATTAATCGAATTGTTTCTTTTTTATTAAAATATAGCGCTATTTTCTCGGGACGTTCATTATTTTTGGAAATTAAGACAGATGCTTGCAAGGGTACTGATACTGAAGTCAATTATTTGGAACATGTTCAGGCAGTTATCTCAGCAAATGCTTCAAGACGTGGTGATTTAGAGCTCTTCTTAACATCACCCATGGGCACTAGGTAAGCGAGTACATATATAGAAGGATTACTTTGACAATTATAATCGAACTTACAATTTAATTCTTTCACTAAGTAGATCGATGATATTATCGAGACGTGCCAATGATGATGATCATCGTGATGGATTTACAAAATGGCCATTTATGACAACACATTCATGGGGTGAATATCCTCATGGTACATGGAAGCTGGAGGTATTTTAATAATTTTCAATTGAGAATTTTATAATTAAATTGTTATTTTATTTTGTTCAATTCTATCCCGATACTTAGGCACGTTTCAATTCACCTCAGCCACGTTCCGGTTGGCTTATTGAATGGTCTTTGGTATTACATGGCACTAAGGAGGCACCATATCGAACTTTATCGCCAGCTTCGCCACATTCAAAATTGGCTATAGTGAAGAAAGCGCATGAAGATAAAAAAATGTAAACAACAACAAAAATCTAAATAAATAGATGATTTCATCATCAAAATGGAGAGCAAGCAAAATGGCCAAAAAGAGAACACCAGCTACAGAACAGAGGCCACTGATGCAGAAAAACGACGATTCTGCGATCATTTCAATGTAAAATTTTATTTGAAAATATGTAGAGTAATGAAAAACAGACACAATAATGCTGGATCAGGCCAACAGAAACAATAATTCTGTTGAGAGAAAATATATTTTAGCAAACTTGTGTAAAATTACATATATATATATATGTAATTTATATATATATATATATATATATATATATATATATATATATATATATATATATATATATATATATATATATATATATATATATATATATATATATATATATATATATATATATATATATATATATATATATATATATATATGATATATGTTGGCTGTGTTTCTTTTCGCAAATATACATACATTTGAGTTAAGAAATGCCTGTATGCAGCAGTGTAGAAATATTTCTTTTGTTTGTTTGTTTATTATTTAAAAAATGTAAGAAGAATTTTAAGTAATAATAATTATTGATTTGTTTTGTTATTGTATTTTTTTCAAATTTTTTAACTAGAAAAATATTCAAATATTCAAACACCTCACGATGGTTTTCTATTTGAAAAAAAATATGCACACCATACATATGATACTTATTATACAATATATTTATATATATAAAATTGGACCCATACAAACATATAAATATAAAAGTATAGAATTCTCTTTACTAGAAATATATAATTTTCCTTCAACGCACATATTGAAATTTCCTAAAAATTTTAATTTTTTTTTTGAGAAATCCAGAAATTATTATAAGTCATTATGTTGCTCTATAATACAAATTCAAAAATCGATCTATGCTAACTGAAAATGTTTAATAAAAAACTAATAATTTTATGTTTAAATACTAATTTGTAATAATTTCTAGTATTCGTAGAATAATTTATTTTAATAAATAATAATTTCTAATTGTATATGAGCATTTTGTGGGCTACAAGCAAATAGTGCTATATTTAGGTGAAAAATTGGAAACGATTAAATGATTGATTTCAAAATATCAGCCAGTATATGGCAAAATCACTTCCATATTTTGTCGCAACGGTATCCCTCTATATAGGATATTATCTTGACGCCAAGATATCAGCAATACGGATACAATAAAATCATTTCCATATTTTGTCGCATCCGTCTGTTGTTATATTCGCTGATATCTGAACATCAATAATCCAATTGTGATCAATTTTTCATCTAAAAAATATAGTATTCATATAGTTCTATATACAAGATAATCAAAATATGTATCACATCCTTCCACTTGCTATTATTTTTCTCCATATATTATTCATAAGAATGTCACGTCCGTAACCCAAGAAATGCTCATATGTATAACTAATATCCAGCTCTGTAATATATCAAAACTATTCTAATAATTATATTTAAATTTAAAATATACATACATATATACCTATCTATACATGAGAGAACACATACATATAAATTGATGTATTTAGATCAGAAAATAAAAAATAAAATAAAACAATAAAGAAAATACTATTATTACATACTTACACATATACATATATATATATACATATATATATATATATATATATATATATATATATATATATATATATATATATATATATATATATATATATATATATATATATTTATATATATATACATTTAAATATATAAATAATTTAAAATATATATATAAGCTATTAATTCTGATCAAATCAGACATTAAAAAGTGATGAATTAGTGAAAATTGTTTTTTTTTATTATTGTACTTAATAATTTACCGTATTTTTTTCTTCAGCTTCTCTTTGGGATAATTTATATTAAAAATCTTCTATTTAAAAATTGAAAAAACTAATTTATATGCATAGCGTTTTTCTAAGGTTTCTGGATTGGTGTGTGGTAGACTTATAGTACACAATGACACTCTATTGGCATATTAGAGAATTTTAGAGCTTGCGCCTTTACGAATATTTCATAAAAATGAAATTAGAGCTAAGAGTAAACGATGCTTAGCACCAGTCTGGCAACTTTGAAAACCTACTGTACACATATTGATATGCTCTTGTATATTTATGTCCAAATTGACTTTATAGTATAAATATTACTTTACTTTTAGTGTTGATTTGAAATGGAAATAATCATAATGAAAATATCAACCATAATAATAATAATAATAATAATATTAATTTAATATTATTTAGATAAAAGATTGGTAATATTTCAACAATTATTTTAGAGAAAAAATAAAAATTATTTAAATAAATAATTAAAAATGATGATTTTATTGAGAATATATTTTTACAAAAGTAACAAAATAAAAACACAAAAAAAAACAATTATAATAATATAAATAAATGAAAATAATATAATATGTACTCGTAAATAATAACTATTTAAATATTTGTATCATTATAATTTGTCGCTCTTTTCACTATTTTTCTTTCGGGGGCCAAAAATATATAAAACAACAAAAACAACTAATAAAAACTAAAAATACTTACATGCATAATTATTTTTAAATGTTATACATACATACATACAAAAATAATAATAATAATGGTAATAAACATATATGAATATATACACATACATTGTTTATTGTTGAAGTTGATGATTGGTATGTATATGTAAGATATGTATTCAAAATTATCTACTATATAAAGTATATTGTGTATATTCAAAGCATAAGTATGTCCTTGTATTGTATTGTATTGTAAATGATAATATAGGTAATGATGATTTGTGTAATCCAAAAAAAAAAAACAAAAAACTAATATGCATATACAACATAATAAATAATATGTATGTACTAAAGAAACCAAAAAAAATTATACATAATAACAGAATACAAAATAATAGAAAAACCATTCAATCTTTGATGTTGTAGATATGCATGCATAAAAAAAATGATGAAGAGAAAGGCAAACAAATGAAGTGTATAATATAAAAACTAATTAACTAACTAAAGAAATATATTTGCAAGCATAGAATCTATTATTGTTTTAATTCTTCATCAAAATGATTAATTTAATGTATTGGTATTGATGAAAATTTTAATTTTTAATTATATACATAATAAAATTGCAGCAACAACAAACACAACAACAACAACAATATTGAAGATGATGATGATGATAATTTTAATGAGTTTTGTAAATAAAATTTTAATCATATTTTTTGTTTTTGTTTGTCTTAACTTTCCATTTCGATTTTAATCCGTAATATTTCTCTTTCTTATTGCTATTAAGATGTTTGAATTGTCAGAACAACGAGATGGTTGAGTTAAAATAGGAGTTATAGCCTGCATTTGTAGAGTGTGTGTGGGTATACATTTTTTATCTTCTCTACTTTTAACGAATTCTCACAATTCAGCACATATAAATATTGAGCTTGTATATGAACGATTGTGGGCTTGGTCTATTTCTGGTAAACTTTCGACTTCATAAGATGTGTATTTATTTTCGAAGGATGTGTGTTGCAAATTTATTGTTGAGGAACTTAGAAGTGATTTCGTATGAGAACTACATTAAATAGTAAATAGTTCACTCATTTATTGCGAGGTTATGTCGCTTTAATTGCTGCATTTGACCGGCCACGTCCATTTCACCTTGGATCGAAGGCCAGCTCATATAAAATTTCGACGAAATATCTCAATATCTGTTCAAATTATCCTGCGAATATTTCAAGTGAATATTTTTTAAAAATGGAGGTGGTGCCACCATACACTTAAGCACAATTTTACTTTGAAAATAACGATATATTAGCATAAGCTTATGAAAGCTCATCTCAACTTTAGTGACATCTACTGCCTTAAAATTAAGATTAAAATCCTATAAATATTATAAAATTTAACATTTTACTTTACAGAAAGCTTTTTTTTTTTTTTTCGAATTTTTCGAATAAATTTCACATAAAGCATTTGTAGGAGGGACTGTTAAATTGTATTTTATGTTAGTAGACAATTAACATTTAACGCGTGAAGCTTAGACTACACGATATATGGCAATAAATTATTTATATAAAATTTTATATGCCTATGCGACCTGAAGAGGAGTAGATGCTCAATGTGGTCGTAATCATGCATGAATATTTGTTCCAACATAATTGCCGACATGGAAAAAAGGTTTGCTTTGCAAGAAATAGAAGTGAATTGCTAGAATCAAAATAGATTGAGGAAAACATAAGACTTATTTATTAAAATTTTTGATCATTTTGTTACTTAAAATTAAGTAACAAAATAGTGAGCCGTTGCACCCAGTTAGCGTTGGTTATCTGTCAAAATTCGCAGAAGCACATATATTTTGTTTGAAAAATTGAAATTTTTAATTTTCAAATTTTTCAGAACTAAAGTCGCTTGAAGCAATACGGAACAGAGCAATGCTCAATTTATCAAAAATGTTAATTGTATCAATATTCTGCGAATTTTTGTGTATAAAATTTGCAGGTTTATAGAAGTTTAGAATCTTTCAGATGCCCTCGAAAAGCTAGACTGTAAAATTCATCTGCTACAGAATTGTTGTTTATGAATCAGAAAACCTTCAAAGCGAGACCTTTTCATATGCATCTCCATATCTGTCTATATTTGTTGATATTATTAACTTGTTTCATATTCTTTTCACATATATTTCGAGGACCAACTCGAAAGTTAAGATTTTAAACTGGCGATTTTGGAATATCTAAATATAATCCTTTGATATTAAAATGTATAAAGCTTATAAAGAGGAACCAAACAAATGTTTTTTAATTAAAAGAACTTTATTATTAATTGCAATAATTATAGAATTTAAAAAATGTACTTAGGAAAAAAAAAAAACAATTTTTTTTCGTTCACCTAAAAATAGCATCACGTCAATAGCAATCATATTAAGCTATTAAGAAAACATCAAAATAATGCGTAAACATATTTTGTGTGTGTGTGCGGGTATGAGGCTCTGTACGTATACGCAATGTATATACTTTAAATGCCCTAAGAATCTATAATAATGGAGTAGAGAATGAAAGAAGACGAGAGTAGACGACGCACAAAATGATGAAGAAGCAACAAGCGATAAGAGCATAACATACATAAATATACATAGTTTCATTTGGTGGGTCATCTGGTATATTACGATTCTCTGGATTGCATTAGTAATATTCCAACTGAGTTTCTAACTAACACATTCATAAATCATTTTATTAATGTACGAGTAGATGTCATGCTAATTGTTTTTCACAACTGCACATACGTACGATACATTTATATTTTCATTGTTATGAGTAGTTCGTTGTTGTCCTATAATTTAAAAAATGTTGGTATTTATTTTTGTTTGTTTGAAAATCAATATTCATTGTCCTAATTGAATTTGTTCATACTACTAACTTCTTCGCATCATCATTAGGGAGTGCTAAATGGTTTTTGTGTGTCTGTGTCTTTGGATTATGAAATGAAAAACAAATAAAAAAAATGATTGTTCACTTGAGAAAAGTTTTATTGCCCTTATTATTAGAGTGGATAATAATATTATTATTATTATAAATATTAATAAATAAGAGCACTTGAATTGATGAAAGCTTTCGCATACGATTGCATAAGTTTTTAAAGAACAACAAATTAAATAAATGGTTTACAGGTTAAACAAATGTATAATAACTTGATGTAAGACTTTCTAAAAACAATAATGTAAATGGTTGGTACTAGAGTTACAAAGAATAAATGCTTCTGAATGAATGAATTTAATGGGAAAATACTAAAATTAGTTTTTCTTGTTTTGATAAGTGCTTTGACAAATAGTACATATTTGACCTTGCGACTTTATTTAGTGCATTTTTATTGCATTATGCTAATTGTTGTCTGCATACATACAAAAACTACAGTCGAAGTAAGAACAATGAAAGCCTCACAAAAGACTTAATAGAAAGGCCAATATCAATGATTACAAAATGATTGTTTGTTTCTGAAATGCAAACATATAAGCGAATTAAATGAAATGGAAGTGTATTAATATTAGAATAAATTTTTTTATAATTAACTTCAGAATGGTAATAATGAAAGTTGTTAGATTCTATAAATTACACAATAGACTATGATTTGTAGTACTTAGGTTCAGTTTGCTATAGTCACAAATATACGTAAGTTGACATCGATATGGTTATTGACGCTTGCTTTCATTTGAACTCTATATACATACATATTTGCACAGTTTCACAAAATAGCTCATTCAAATGAAAATCATTTTATTTTCTGTTTCTTTTGAAATGAAATGCGTCGTACAAATTAAAAGTCAACCTCAAAATGTAACATGTTCGCATTGTGTTGTATGTATGATGACTGGCAATTGTCATCAATCATAATTATGATTTGTGCAATGTAGTGCAATATCGTACTTGTATGCTGGCACAGCAATATGTCTCATTATATTGATATGTAATATGATGCGCTTTATTGAGCGCTGCTCAAGGCATATCAATATGAACCGATTGGGTGGCTGTACTCTCATACGTACATCATTCAACAAAACATAAAGATAACGATATATGAACATACATACAAACTGTAACTGCTACTAGTTGTGTCGTTAGAGTTTCTGTTACCAAGCAACATGTATGGGTGATGATTCATCATCAAATGCTATTTTGTACTGGTGAAGATTTCTTCTTTGATTTTCCGTTGAATAATTTGAATAGCACTGTTGTGCATAACATAACAAATTTTTCAATGATTTTTATCACATGATTACGATATGTGTCATTTTCTCTCACCCATATGACTATATTAGTTATGTAGTTAGAATTCTTGGTGTGCAGTATCTATTTCTTTCATTCTTTCTTCCTTCAAGCATTCAAACATTAAAATGATTTATCTGACAGTGAAATTATTTAACACTTCACAGTGAACACTTCATGGAGTGTGATACAGGTAGTTATAAAGTTTAACGTATTTTAAATCGTTGTGTTTTATAATACTTACATATGTTCATATGCTACTTAATAAACGTCAACAACAGGTTTTCATAATTAGCATACATGGCGAATAACCTGCTGTGATAACATTTTGATAGATAGAGGTGTGTTTGCTTATGACCGCTGTTATAAATAAATGGAATTTGAATATAATAAATATTTATGATATTGTGTATTTATTTTCAATAAAACGTTATTTGGCATTTTATTGCGCTACACAAAAATCTTAAAGGTTCATATACCGGAAATGTAAAATATGGGGTAGTAAAACATTCAAATATAAACATTGGTAATATACTGGGTGTTGGCAAAAAAAAAAGAAAAGTCTTATATTATTTTCCTAAGACAGAAATCAGCTGTGATGCACCACATTCATTTGTTATAAATACTAGGTGTATATCAATATCTAGTTGTATATCTTACACTGAAAGGACCGATGTTACATTGAGTGTATGTTTCTAACATTCGTACGGAGAGTATATAGGTATAGAAAATTGTATACAATATTATTCTTCAGAGTTATGATCTGTGTCTATTTAACGACGTCTGTAAGTCGATCTGTCTGTCTGCCAGTTCCTTTGTTCTCATTGCTAACTGCAGTAATTATTGTTAGCGATTAGCTTGAAATACTCCCATACAAAACAATTCAATTAAAAGAGCATGTTTTCACATTTTCCTAAAAATAGATTTGTTGGAAAAAGAGGCAAAATTAGATGAAGACCACACATTCTGCTTATACAAAAGTATGTCGTTGAATGTATGGTTTTACACTTTTCCGCAAGAAAATATATTGTTATGCAAATGAAACTCGGTAATTACAGTTATATTTATTTGAATGAAAATCACGACTACCTTCCATACAGACTTTTTCTCTCGAATAATTGTTTGTAAGTAAGTAAGTAAAGTAAGTCTTTGAATATGTTCATATGGTTTTTATTTTATTTTCGGAAGATGATTTAATTATTTATTACCTTGTTTATTTGTTTGTACCAATGAATGTGTTATTTTTAAGGTTTCTTTCACCATATCTTTTGAATAGTATCTATAACTGCAGATGTTGTCAATATTTTTGTGTGATATTGTATTATTGATTGTTATTACTATGCTTCCGTGCTTCCTTATTTACACTAATTGAATAACTTTTAAATAATATAACATATCCAGTTTCATATGTTATTAATGAAATTATATTTGTAAATTGGATAATGAATTTTTGTTGGATACTCTTATATTTATTGTACATGTAAAAAAAGAGTGGATGCGGCATTGGACGTTATAACCCACCTTTGCATTTTAATTAAATATGTTTTTCTGAGCTACTACAATTGTGCATTTTTTTTTGTATTTCTTGCTAAATTTAATTTTTCTATGCGAGAAAATTTAGTTTGAATTTATTGTTAAAACACTTCACTGTAAGTTTAATATCTAAATAAAAAAGTATTTTAAAATTATTGTTAAAAGAGCAAAATTATTAAAATTGAAAGTTAACAACTACATCTGCGCCTAAAATTTATTTAACTTTTTGCAGTTTTACATTTCAAATTTTCTAGCATAATCATATTGTTACGAAATAGTCGCTGAAGTAAAAGACACAAAATAAAGAAAGAAAAAAAAATAAAATAAAATAAAATAAAACCATAATAACTGCTTTTTTCAAATTTAATCATTTTATGTGAATATCATCCTGTAAAAGCACAGCATCACATGATACCTCAATATCAACCTCAGGTAATGAAATAACCTAATTATTACAAGGAAATTTTTGTAATACATGCATAACTTTTATTAATTGCTATGAGGCATTGTGTCAGTACGAGTTCGCATTCGTTCGACATTTCGATTACAGCAATAGCTCGAGGTTCATAATGCATAATATTTATATATATAGGAGTGTAAACAAAATTATTTCGAGTAATTGCGTTCAAAAATAGAATTTAAGTACGATATAATATTGAATTTTATTCAATTTCTTATCAATTAAAGTGATTTAAAATATTTCATTTCTGGTGAAATTTTGGGTTAATATTTATTTTATTAAATCGTTGTTGAATTTTGCCAATCAAAATACGCAATACATATGTACACACACATATAATAATACTTATGTATGGATGTACAATATATGGATATACCACCTGCTGTGTATTTACGTTCGCGTTCAATACTAAATATACAAATTCATATATGTGTCTATGTGTGTGTGTGTATGAATGTAGCATGTATAATATATATAAGGTAGTGTCATTCATATCCTATAGCGTTGCTCAGCATGAGCTCATTTCACATTTTCAATATTTCTATGGTAATTTTTATGATCTCTTTATGCGAGCATGTATGTGTGTTTTCCTATCGTTTCTTTTCTTTTTTTCTCTATCCTTCTTAAATATAATAATTTGATGATATATCAATCGTATTTTTTTTTTTTTGCAATATTGTGTTATATTCAAGAAGGGCTATTACAATAGAAGGTTTTATTAAGAAATTCAATAAAAACGTGTCACCGAACCAAATACCCTCTTCGATGGAGCAATGTCTTCAATTCCAATAGTCAATGCAACTACTGGAATTTAATATGCTTAACTATATCAATACTATAGCTATACTGCGTATGAGTTATGAGTTATGTATGAATATTAGACCTAAACGGTTAAACCTTATAGGATCTGTAGATCTTGTGTAGGATTTTCCTAACGAAAACCTCTGTAAATATATTAGAACAGACATTATGAGAGATTTGGAAGTTTCTTTTAAAAATTCTTGATGCTAAATTCTAAGTAGATGAAGTCTACAACAATTTCTAATGTATATCTATCAACAGTTGTTTAAGCTTCTGAAACTCTTTGTTTGTTGACACGATATGCATCAAGGTGTTCAGCGGAAAATATAAAATTTAAATAATCTCGAGCATTTTTTTTCAATGTAACAGAAACATAAGTCAGATTTAGAACTACTTTCATTTAATGAACAAAATGGGGTCCTCGATTTCCAGTTATTTTTGTGTTCATTTGGTATGTAGTGGAGATAGGGATTTAATAAATGTTGGGAAGAACAAATGAATGAAAATCAGATGGATACATTTTACCACGCGTGGGACGGTTTTTGGCCTACTTTGAGGTTATTTGTCGAACTTTGGGTGTTTTTGGATGCATTTGGATGTGTTTGAATGTTTGAAATAATTGGGAATTGCATATCTCTCATAGAGCCAGGTTGTTTGAAAATTTTGTCGCATCTATATTTATATACAATAATTTATAACGCATAAATCAAACTTGTAGATGCCAACAAAGATGAAAGTATGCATATAAGGCTGAAAAAGTCAACGAAGATTGTTATATATGTATGTAGAAATACATAAGTACGCTTGTATACTTACACCATTAAGTTCATATATTACTATATCTACTTATATAATAGGAATGTCTCTGTCATATTGGTTGACAAGCGCAGCAAATTGTATGTAAAGTTCAGTATTGAGAAAGATGAAGTAGGGGCTGACTATGAATAACACAACCACATATTCAATCATGAATATACAACCATTCAACCATTTAACACGCACAAAATACATAGCCTTTCACATATATGCACAATGTGACAAGAAGATGAACAACTTTGATAGTTTGTTGTCTGCTATTCTGTCTGTTGCTGCATATTTAGTATATCTGATAGTATATCTGTTTGTCTGTCCATGCGTGTCACAGAATTTGTCAGTGGTTAAGTTGTTGTTGCTGCTGCTATTATTGTTCATATTTTTGTGGTTGTTGAGTTTATTTCTTTGTGATTAGTTGAGTTATGTCATCAGTTGGGTATGAATGTGTTTGTGTGTGTTCTCACCTACATAGTTATATACATACATCTATTATTATATTGTTTGATTGCTACTGTTATGTGCTACTTGAAATTTGATAAACTAATATAAAATGTTGACAAATATATTGCAAGTATTATAATATTTAGAATCAATAAATGGTAAGAAATATAATTGAACTTTACACTATAATGCTAGAGTAATTTGCATCAAGCAATTAATTTTGTAATAGTTAGTTTGCTTTGGTTTTTTTTAACAAGTTTCAGTTCAGTATTGAACATTTCATTTATGATAACTGATTACTGTGATTCTGCGCATGAATCGTGAGTTTAACTACTATAGCGATATATTAATATTGCTTGAAATCGGTCTATATGAGAGGAGGTCTTTCAACATAATGAAGAAATGTTTGTCTTTCTGACAAACTGCTTTTGATTTGTTTGCGATTGCAGTTCGAATTAAGGCTATTATAATAATCACTGAGGCAAGGCTTCAATTTTTTTTTTTTAATTTGGCCATGAGCCTTAAATAAAATAGCCATAATTGCAGTTGGAGTGGTTATTTTTAAACATTTTGCGATATTCGTCCTTTTTATGTATAAGTGTATATCGCTGATTATAACTTATACAATTGCATTCGCCCCCAGTGTAATGTATGTTATCCATTTTGCGGTTTCAAAAGTAAATGTAAATAAAACACATATAAAATATTTTTTATCATAATATTTCTTTTTTATTATATAGTTTGAACGTTGACATTATGTGTGAAATACTACATAATTTAAATGACCACCACGCGAATTGTTGCAAGCATCGATTCTTTTGAGGTAATTTTCGACCACTTTTTGACACATATTGGGCGGTATCTCATCCATAATATGACGAATGTTGGTTTTTAGGTGCTCAAGAGTTAAAAGTTTATCTGCATAAACACGGTCTTTCGCGTAGCCCCACAAAAAAAAGTCAAGCGGTGTCAAATCGCATGATCTTGGTGGCCACTTGATATCGCCACGGCGAGAAATTACGCGGCCAAAAAATTTCTCTTGCAATAAAGCCATATTCGCTCGAGTTGTGTGGCATGTGGCACCGTCTTGTTGAAGCCACATATTCTCTAAGTCGTATTCTTCAATAGCAGGCAAAAAAAAGTCGGTTATCATATGACCATAACGCTCCGAATTGACGGTGACAATCGTTCCATCGTCGTTTTCGAAGAAGTAAGGTCCAATCACACCTACGGACCAAAGTGCGCACCAAGCAGTGACTTTTTGTGGATGTAGTGGCCTCTCTTCAATTACTTGAGGATTCTCAGAACCCCAAATACGACAATTTTGTTTGTTAACATACCCACCGAGTGAGAAATGTGTTTCGTCGCTAAAAAAAATTTTGTTCGAAAAATCGCTGTCCATCGCCTGTTGTTCAAGCACCCATTCGACGTATATACGACGTTGTGAATGGTCAGCTGTCTTCAGTTGTTGTGTGAGCTGGATTTTATATGGATGTAGGTGTAGATCCAAATGCAAAATACGCCATAATGTGCCGTAAGACAGTCCTAATTCCTGAGAACGACGAGGAATCGACACATTCGGGTCTTCGGCAACACTTTCACTTACAGCAGCGATATTTTCGGTGGTACGAGCGAAACGATGATGCACAGGCCTTACAATATCTGTAACCGATCCAGTCTCTTTCCCAATTTTGCCAATTGCTTGCGTAGTTGGACGATTATGTAAACCATAATCTCCTCTTAAAGCTCGATATGTGGCTGTGGCAGAATCACAATTTTTGTAGTAGGTTTTTACAATTTTAATGCGTTGTGCGATAGTTAAGCGATCCATTTTCGCAAATGTCAGACTTTGAATTGAAAAAGAAAGAAATTGTTTTAACAACTCAGTTTGACAGATGTCGAATTCTAGCCCTATACTTTTGAAACCGCGAAATGGATAACCCTTTATATTAAATACGAATATTTTTATAAATTACTCCCTTATTCATAAGCATATCTGTATGTATTATATTATCGACTTTATATAGACATATGTAGGTTCATATACAGGGTAGTATATTATAAGAACCTTCGGATTTGATTTAAAAAAACACATAACATTTAGAGAAATTTATGAGACCTTTATTTGAGTTGATGAACGATCTATATAATTCAATGTTTAAAGACGATTTCATGTACATATATGTTGACCGCGGCTACGGCTCAAGTGGTTCATACGCTGGGTCCAATTTTGGTATATTCTCTCTAATATATCGGCCAGTATCTTATGAATAAATTCTTCAATATTGGCTTCCAGTGTCTCAACCGTTGCAGGCTTGTCACTATAGACATGAGCTAAACACAAAATAGTCTAAAGGCGTTAAGGCCAATTGACCGGCCCCAATCGTGAAATAAAGTATTCACCGTACTCGTCTTTCAATTGGGCCATTGTTTCGCGTGCTGTGTGGCATGTGGCACCGTCTTGTTGAAACCGCATGTCAGCCAAGTCCAGCTCTTCCATTTTGTGCAAAAAAAAAAGTATGTAATCATCGCACGGTATCGCTCGCCATTCACATTAACATTCCTGCTTTCGTCGTCTTTGAAAAAGTACGGTCCAATGATGCCACTGGCCCGTAATCCACACCAAATAGTTCATTTTTCGGGATGCATTGGCCGTTCTTGTAATGCTTCTGGCTGCTCTCCACACCAAAACAGCAATTTTGATTGTGCACGTATCCATTCAACCAGAAATGAGCTTCGTCGCTGAACACAATTTTCTGATAAAAAAGTGGATTTTCATCCAACTTAACCGAGCATGAATTTTGATAATAAAATTCAATAATCTGCAAGCGTTGTTCGTTTGTAAGTCGATTCATGGTTAAATTATAGACCAAACTGAACATGTTTGACAGTAACATGTTACACAAAAACAGCTGAGCTACCAAAAACAGTGTTGCCAAAAAGAAAGATGCTAAAAAAATCAATCTGTATAAGATTCGCTTTTTAACATGACGCAGATAAATTGCAAATTTATTAACTTTTTTAAAAGAATAAAATAAACTATACACACACACATTTCTCTTGTACATGCTATCTCTTTTCCCTTGAGTATACATATGTATGAATATAATATTTGTTTATTTTTTGGTGGTTTTAGTTCGTTTTATGTTTTATTTGATTTTCTTTTTAACAAATTGACAAGCTTAAAATATTCTATCGATGGGACTTTAAAGTTTTAGTAATGCCTTCACAACGTTCATACTATATACTAGACGTTAGCTCGTAAATAGGCGAGTAAAATTAATTAATTAATTAGTCCAACAGTAGTCGGCTATAAGTGTATTTACATACATATACACTAGGAGTAGCAGTGATGACTGTGGCTTGTGGTAATGAAAGCGAAGAGAAAGATGATGTAGATCGGAATAAACAAAAGTGAGTTAAGGGGAAATAATATGTACATTTGCATATTTGTTGTTATTATAATTTTTGTTTTTATCAGTTTGTTGGCCACTGACAATATTGAATGCTATTTCGTTTTATTTCTTGCTCTTGGTCAAATTTAATTAGGCACTTTTTTACATAACGTCTTTTGTTGTTTGAAATTCAACAAAATTGAAATTGAAAGTATTATGTTTTTCGATTTTGTGTGGTCTTTTATTCGGTTAAAAACTGTAAAAGAAAGCATTCAAAATAGAAACGGCGATTGATAGTGGATTGGTGTGAGAGTGTGTGTTTTTGTATACGGGAACAGACGCGAGAGAAATAAATAAAGAAATAGATAAAAGTAATAATACAATAATTTAAGTTAATCTTTTTCATTGTCTCTTTACATATAATCGTATTTTTGAATTTCTTTTGCCATATGCTGTTGTAATGGCCATTCGATATTTGTGACATCGACAACGATGATGATGATGTTGATGATGATGTAAGTATTGTAAATATCAACCATATCTCCAATGTTTATTTGTTGACCATAACGTGTTGACTAATAACGTTGGATTCTCTTTGAGTTTCATTGATTTTTATCAATATATAAAATAGCATCTGCGTTGAATCAGTCACATAAAATCATTGTTGCGTGTTGAAGCAGCAGTTTTTGAAACAAATTCGTTATCTTTTGCCGTCAAAATTGCGAACCGAAAATGCACAGAATTCTCGTAAGTAATTGGATTACGATAGAAAAAAAAAAAAAAGATTTGCATCGGAGATGGAATAACTCTAATACTCTTATATTTCATAGTGTACCATAATTCAAATACAATTATACGCTTGTTTTTCTAGATATTTCTCTTCATTAGTACTACAACCGCTATTCAAGTTGGATACAATTACCGGTCACCTGGACAGACTATTACAATTAACAGTGCCAATGGAGGAGACGCAGGCGGAGGTGGGAACTTCGGGGGAGGTGGACTTGTTGGCGACAGCAAAAGAACAACAACAAATAGATATACCAGCACAGAACCAACTGGTCGAATTGTCAATGGAATTAGCAGTGGATCTAATGGATTCATTAGTGATAATGGTGCCTTCAGCAGTGCCAACAACAACAACAACCATGCCTTAGAAATTGTCTCGCCGCATTTGGAATACAATAAAGAATTCTATAGTTTTATAGCGCCGGAAGAAAATTTCAATGAAATATCCGATGCACAATTCTCAACAAATAATATAAAAAAGAATTTAAGAGTTATCTTCATAAGGGCACCGGAAAATCAAGCACTTACAAATGCTGCTCTTCAATTGATTCAGCAAACGTCACATGATCGAACTGCCATATATGTGCTTACGAAACAAACCGATGTTGGTGAATTAGCAAATAAATTAAAAATTCTTCAACATCATAATGTGGCAAAACCAGAGGTACATTTCGTTAAATATCGCACACAAGAAGATGCTCTACGTGCTCAGCAAGCCATACGGGCACAATATAATTCTATTGGCGGTTCAGCGAATTCACTGAATGAACAACATGTAGCTCCGGTTTTGAATTTTGATTCTAGCTCGTTTGATTCAAACCCAATAATATCACCCCGGATCACATCACATCATCAGCAGAGCTCGACATTATCATCGACAGCTTCATCCGATTCATCTGCATCAACGATTGGTGTAAGTTCATCATTTGGCAGCGGTGATGCAACGAACAATAAATATTTGCCAGGGCCTCTTAAATTACAATGAGACGTTTTTTTTTTGTTTTTATTAAATTTGTAGTATTTATTCTTAAAGTATTATCTGGTCATTTTTTATTTAAAATAAATATAATTATATATTTTTAAGTATACAATTATTGTTATTATTAGAATATTAAAAAAAAAATTTTTTTTTTATTTTTGCATAGAAAGAGAAATAGTTAGGTCAAATAACAGAAATGTAGGATTACAACATCTATACTCCATTAAAAAAAAATTGGCTAGTTGAATTTCTTTTGACTTAACTGTTCGGCATCAGATAACAAGAGAGCCTCCATTCTGAATTTGTAATGAAATAGTATAAACTAGTTCTGTTGATAACTGAGCCTTTGAAGTAGTGAAGGACTTTGGAGATATTGCGAATGACCACTCTTGCTAACAGGTGCTACTTTGGGTCCAAGTAAGCAATTGAGCAGTCGGACGCTCTCTCGAGAAACGAAAGCCACACTCTACACGACGCAGAGAATGCAGATATCCAACCTCCTGAAAGATCAAGTACTGGAGAACTTGTCAGCGTTTCTAACTGATGCCAGCTAGCGAAGGAAACAGTTGGCTGGCGAAGCATGCCAGATTCGGCCTAAATAGATTTTCAATTGTAATGGCTACATCATTAGGTAAGTAAGTACTCTCGACTAGAAAATTACCATTAGCCTTTGTATGTATTGATTGGCTGAATTTTTTTAAAACAATGCTTAAGCAATATTGACACACGAAGAAAAATATGCTGCTCATGACATAAGATATTAATTTCTATTCATATTTGAGGTCTCCGATTTCATTAAAATACTTAGAACCGCATCTAAGAGGTTAAAATCTAAGGCCAATACCCATTAATTTTTCTTTTACCAACATTTTTATACCCTGCATAATGCAATATGCATGGTATATTCATTTCGGTCAGATGTTTGTGTCCACTTGAAGGAATTTCCGGAGATATAGACATGGATATATATTCGTGATCAGCGTCGATTAAATTTTCGATTTAACGATGTCCGTCCGTCCGTCCGTCCGTCCGTCCGTCCGTCTGTCTGTCTGTCACCTGGCTGGTTCGCACGATAACTTGAGTAAATATTGAGCTATTTCGATGAAATTTGGCATAAGTAATCTATGATCCAAGAGTACGGAGGAGATTGATATTGGGCATGATCGGTCAATAACCACGCCCACACCAAGCATTCAAAGCGACTAACCTCGAAATTTTCAAAATCTTTAACTTGCTATAACTCACATAATATACTACTTGGGACAACAATATTTTGCACATAGAGTTATATTATACTACTGTATAATCTCGCCAAAAGTGGGTGAGCCACGCCTACTTTCTAGCGTAGCTCCCATACAAAGTGTCTGTACTTCTTTTAAATTGAAACTGCTGTAACTTCTACAATCTTCTGTCTAGAATAACCATAATTGACACTTAGATTAACACGGCAGTCAGAAATAATATGGCAGAAAATCAATGTGCCACGCCCACTCGTTTTTGGGTCTCCCATACAAAGTTGCGGAAATTAAAAAAAATGTTACCGGTTATAACTTGCAAACTATTCAGCGTAGAATAACGAGATTTAAGGTGTGAATTAGTATTGTACGAGCAACTAGGCTCACAGAAAATGGGCGCACCACGCCCAGTGTTTATCGTAGCCCCCATACAAATTTTAAATTGAAACAGCTGTAACTTTGGCAATCTTCTGTCTAGAATAACCACAATTGACACTTAAATTAATATCGTAGTCGGAAATAATCTGGCGAAAAATCAGCGTACCACGCCCACTTCTTATTGGGGCTCCCATACAAAGTTGAGGAAATTAAACAAAAATGTTAACCACCATAACTTAGAAACTATTCAACGTAGGACACCAAATTTAAGGTGTGGATTAACATTGAAAAATTAATTGGATTTACTAGAAAGTGATAAGCCACGCCCACTTTTTATATAGCTCCCATACTAAGCCTCGGAATTATCTTAAAATCCTTTTATTTCGTCAAAGTCGACCATATTTCGGGTGTAAATTAGTAGTATATGCAAAAATTGTTTCTCGAAAAGTGGAAATAAAAGAAAAGTTGGATATTCGAGTAAACGTTTTATATATAAATCTACATATGCAGGGTATAGTTTTGTCGGCCCCAGCCGACTGTAAGGAGATTTTTACGGAACATTTCCGTTTCTAAGAGGTGTTTCCTATAAAATTGATGTGATTTTAAAGTAAAATTCCTAAAATTAACTTCATGGACGCATAGTGGGATGCTACACATACTTACTCTCGAACTTTACTCCTCCAGTATGTGGAAATTGACAAACAACCTCATAATTGCCAAAGAATCGCTCAAATAGCATTCTTTATATATATTTACTAACTATTTACCTGCTTGCATGTTTATCCATGTTACTTTAGACAAAAGAAAACCCTTTAAGAATATATACATATATTGTTTCAATATTAGAAATATAAACAAATATTTCCATGACATTCATCAAGAAGCAACAAAAATTGTAAAAATTCTTACTGGACTATGGTGTAAAAGATGCAAACCCTGAACAAACACAAAACCTTACGTTGTAGGGTGGATTTTTTTTACAAAATTCTTAACTATATAGTGACTATATAGTGATGATGAACACGTAAGTAAAACAAAACTGATACCTAATGAAAATGTTTAAAGGGAAAAGTTTATCAACGAATTATGTTATGTCTTTACTGTGCTTTGTATGTCTGTTCATTTGCCTCTCTCAGGGCTGATTGACAGCATTGAAACATATATGAAGGCACTCTCTAGAATGTTTGTTACACTTGCTGCTTTGGCTTTTACATTCTTTCATTTCGTGTTCAAAAACATAAAACTATTGTATATACATAGTTATTATGCCTGCATTCAGCTCAAATTTAAATCTTCATTAATGTGAAACTTTAGCTACATACACACTATGACTACGTTCGTTTTTCTTTTTCTTAAAGCTTAGTTTTCATCGTGCGTTTGTTCGAAAGACAGGTGGTTGCTTGTTATTTGTGCAACATGATGCATTCTATATGTATATGCAATTTTCTACTTTATGACTTTTAGGCGTAAAGTGTACTCATATTGCATGATGTTGGAAAAACTTTATATGTATATTCAAAACAAAACCAAAAAAGAATTTGCTCTCTTGAGAATATGATACTTTCACAAGGTGGAATGGACTTGAAGCATACAGTTTTATCACATGCGTTTAATATTTTTGTAAAGATGAATAGCACTATTTGCTGCTGCTGCACATTATTTATACAATTTGTAATTTAATAATATATCAAATTTTATTACTGTTATACATATATCGTACTTTAGAGACAGACATTCTCTCATTTACTATAGTGACAGTGGCATTGTTTATAGTGTTTTCTATTGAAGTCGCTCCCAGCGAACTGCCCCAAATACGAGTATATAAACATATAAATAAATCTTGCAATTTGATTCATTTAGCTTACCTGTCGGGTTGGAAGCATTTCATCATTGTTGGACCGACGATGATGATGGCAATGACGTTAGATAAACAATCAGCCCGTATAATCCTGATCAATATATATGTATGTGGTGTTGGTAAACAATTTCTTCATGATTATATCATCGTTCCTATATAGTAGTAGTACATAGAAGAAGAAAATGAAAAAAAATACACTCATAAGAGAATATGTAACAAAGATTAAAAGTGGAACAAGAGGAAGCTACTAAGCTTGCTATAGCAACATACATATATGTAAGCTTCTGCTGTAAGATATTCTTGTTTACTATTACAATTTTGTTCAATCCCCTTTTCGTTGTTGTGGTTGTTGTTGTTGTTTTCAATATTCAATTTTCAAAATAACTCAACGCAACTGCCCGCATTCATCAATTACTTGTGTGAACAAATTTATTAGATTTTGCCTTGGTGTTGTCAAGCCATTTATGTAATATATATGTATGTATATATACTCATATACATGTTGTATCAATGGCAACCTACATTTATTTGTACTATAGATTATATTGCTGGTAGCTATCCTTAAAATAAGTAATGTAGGTAATATTCAAGTACTTTCTTTAAGTATGTATATATGTTGATAAATACATCTATAGCTTCTGCTTCGCCCTTTGGGTCTATTAAATAATTGACCTCTCTGATTTAACCATTAATGAAAATATATACATGTACACTTCTCTCAATTCATATACAAATATATGTCTACGTACATTAATATTGGTTACGTTCATTTTATAGATAGAGTTTTCCTAATCGAATTACCTAACACTTAGTGTGCCTTAAATTATTGCTTGTGTTTTTGTTGTTATTGATGTTATTGTCTATTTTGCAAAAAGACAACTGTTGACATCCATACAAGCATACAGTTGATATTGACTTTTCGACACAACTCATTATCAATAATTAATTTCGGCCATCCGAATTAAACTAAATTTAGTATCTACTTATAGGTATCATGTGTTTTTACCTAATAGGAAAAAAAAGTCTTAAAGTCTTAATAATAAATGTTTTATATAAATTTCATATAAATTTCATCTCCCTATTATTTCATAAATTTTGCAATAATATCAAACATTTCTATTTAACTACAGTTGTATGAATCGAAAAATGATATAAAGTAAGTAAAAAATTTGGCTGATATTCCTTCTGGGTATACAAGACTGTACAAATGTTTATGTGCATATGTGTGATATTATAATAAATTTGTTAGATATTCCCCTCAAGGACCTTTAATATTTTACTAGAGCAACATCTTGTTATTTAATAACGTTTATTGTGAATTGAGTGAGTGTAGCTCGATTGGTTGGAAATCTATGTCAAATTATCTAGTTTAGTAGAATGAATTGATATTGAAAGAAATACTAGAATAGCAATTACGTGTGTGTATTGAAACCATCGATTGATTGATTTGAAATAATTTAAAATATCTTATTAAAAAAAATTTGATTGATTAATGTGTAATATTAATCGATTTGATTTTACGGGCGAGTTGGACGAAATAAAAGTCACGTAACACCATTGTCAGTTTATCAGTTTTATTAAGCTGAAAAAAAAACACATAAAGTCACACGAGTACTTTTGGTCAGCAACAGCTAAATGAGCATTTTAATAATTTTTATATATTTTATTGAACTTAATTAAACACTAAAATACTAAAAGTACTAAAATGTCAAAAAAATATACTTTTTGGGTAAAAGTTAAATACAGAAACAGCAACGTATACATCGTATTGTTGATATTATTGTTTTGTTGTTTAGTTCTTAGGCATTGCTTATGTATAGCTTCACATATATTACATACATATCATACATACATATGTTCCACCTGGTTCTTCTATATTTCATTTTCTCTACGTTTTGTTGTATTTCGCAATAAAAATGTATATATTGGCTACAGTTAGATATCGATTTTTGTTGTTGTTGTTGTAATTTTTCCATACAGTCCTTCTTCTCGATTCGATCAGCACAACGTACTATAAATCCTGAGGTACATCTACATATGAGGACAATTGTAAACGTTCACAGATGAATATAAATGTATAAGGTGTAGTAGTTACATATACAAAATATACGAGTATGTAATGAGTGAATTGTTGCGCAATGGGTAAACACTCTTGCATTACGTAGGCATACGAGTATACTATATATTCAAAAAACATATGTATGAGATGACATACATGCAGAGACATTCCGTACATACTCGTACATATCAAGAAACGTAAACAATGGCAACAAGAAACAACAAAACAAAAAAAAGTAAATATCTTTTTGCTACATACAATACTGTAATGTAATAGAATTCGAAGTTTATTGTTTGTAATTTGCGCCTCTATGTATTTTGTGTTGTGTAAATTACTATGCTGCAGGTAGGTAGGTACAATAGGCTTGCTATCTTTTTCTATTACCGTTATGGTTTTGTTATGATTCAGTTGTACGTTAGTAATTTTCCAAATGTCCATAGTATTCACCTGCGCCTACACTTTCACATCTGTACCTTCATATACATACATATATTGTATATGAATGTATGTGAATATAGTAGCTTCGAAAAGAGAATCAATGGCTTCTTGTAGTTAATTATGGAAATAGTATGTATTATTTCAAAAGTAGTCAACGAAACAGTACTTTTCACTTTTGTTAAGCGTGTACTTGTGCAATTTTTTTTTTCAAATTAATTTACAAACTTCAAAAGGACTATTGCAACTATCATTGTTGAACTAGTACCATTCTACTCTAGGACTACACATTTCTCCATACAAGTATGCATTGGTGTACCTTATAATGTATGTGATTGTTATTTATTTTCTATTTGCCACAGAGATATTGTGGTTGCTGCTATTGGAGGTCAATTATTGAATATGTGAGCATGTTCCTTGCCACAATTATATATTACTATATCACTGTGCTTATCCATTATACATCATTCATGTGGAGCCATGCTGGAGTAGATGTTAACGAAGCTTAATGAAAAACATACAATGTAGATAAGTTTAGATTTGCCAAAAAATTTTTAGTTTTTACAATAACTAAGAACATTTATTTTTATGGTAGCACCCCACCACCACCAAGAAGAAATAATAATGGAGGTCGCTCATACATATCATAAGGGTGATACCTCGACAGTTATGGGATTATTTCTCGATTTTCCACTGTTTTTAATGTTTAGGTATTATGTATAATATAATCATAATAAATAATGAGGTGATACATATGTTGCTATTGTAATAAGTATGTACAATTTAATTGTATGTAATTTCTTTACTTTATTTAATATCCGTAGTATATTAAGTTATTTTATTTTGTAATTATGGTGATTTAAAAGATTGCATACAATTACAAATTTCACAATTAATTAATTACAATTATATTCGTAATAATATATAATTGCATATTTATTATCACCTTTGGTTTGTAACTACATGTAAAAATTACTTATAACCTACACACTCATACACAGACACATACACACTCACACGATATTGCAATTAGTTTACTATGTACATATATAATTATTTAGTTACAAAATTCTTCCATATGTATTATAAATATGAATTAAATAGGTATCTACATATATTCCCGATAGGAAATTATTAACAAAGGTCTTGCAAATATATATGCTCTTTCGGTGACATTTTCACATAAATGTTGCAAGTGTCCGGTACTTCTTTTTATATCATTTAATCTTTGACCTGGTGCCCAGCATGACAAATCCTGTCATTAAATACATCGTGAGTCATTTTCTCCTTACTCTTCCATGAGAAGTATAAAACAGAAATGTTTATTGTAAGTACTCATATTCTTGACGCCAGTGTCATCTACGCACCAGTCACCAACTGGGTGAAGTAGCATTTCTCATTATTTATGTATATGTATGTAGGTGTATGTAGAATATGTTTTTAAATAAGTAGGCGTAATTTAGTAAAAGTAATTATTTTTATAAGTAATAATGTAATGTTCGACTCATATGTATATGTGTTGGGAAAATTTAATGTATCAGTAATAGTTAGTTATTACAAGACTAGTATATTGTAATAATCATAATAATATATAATATAATATAAATAAATACATAAAATGGAGAAAAGTAACTGCGGCTATAGAATATGATTTTCCATTGAAGTGGCCCATTGAATTGAATGTATGTAAAGTTGAACATATGTGGACAATAAGGAGCACCGACTGCATATACGAACAAATATAAATATATGTATACAAATATATATATACATATACATTAAAGGGTTTTGTGTATTGTCTTGATGAACATTTCATATAATCCTCTACCTTCGAATGTCCTCTTCCAAAAGCAATGGCAAAACTAATTATTCAATACAACACTATTTGTAACCTCTATTTGTATACCAATAGTGGGTGGGTACCGTAGCTCAGTGGTTAGTGTGTTCGCCTTCTGATCTGTAGGTCGTGGTTCAATACCCGGCTGATGCATAACAAATTTTATATCGAAAAGATTTTTCTTTCGAATGGTACCCACCTGTCGGCAAGCAATTGGCAATTCTTCCGACAGTAACAACTTGCCATGAAAAAGCTTCTAAAAAAAAAGAACTCTGTGACAAAGCTCAGAAAAAGTGATGTCACAAGTGTTCTGCCGTTCGGAACCGGCTAAAATAAGTAGGTTCATTCTAATACTGTCCAAAATTTAAGACGCACAACAGTAATAGAAGAGAAGCTCGGCCAATGAGCCCTTTGGGGCTTTAAGTGCCACATATTTATTTTTTTTTTTATTTGTATACCAATTTCACTAATTTCATCTAAGCAATTTGAATTAATTACGAAAATTGAATATTTTCCCCAGAAAAATTCCCTAAGAAACAGGTCTTGCAATTGTGTTGTAATACACCTGGTGTCCAATATTGAAGTAAATACCATTTGATGGTCACCATGTGCTTAGTGATGATAACGAAAATGGGCAAACTCGATGAAATTATTCAACAATTTTGCTTTTACCTTCCGGTCAACAAAAATGGTATAAATGACATGGAATGGAACAAAAGCAAAAGCAAAAAGGAAAAGTGGAAGAACAACTAAAAATGCTGAAGATTACATACATTTTTTGAAGGACACGAATATAATCGATATAGTATAAGAAATGTGAGTGAAGAAACTTATACAAAATATTGTAAGTAGATATTTAATATGCTGAATATATTGAGTATGATTACTTAATTCATAATATCCTTGATATTTGGAAATAATAGTATAATATATAGTACTTGAAGAATAATACAATCAACTGGTTACTCAATTGACATCAGTGCGTATAAGCAATGTTAACTTTCAATTGAGTTGCTTTACAAATTTGTCCATCTTTCCATCAACTAAAAGATATAATATATATAATTTATAAGCAGAAATCAAATAAAATAATAATAATTGAAGACGGAAGAGATAATCTAAAATACCTTTTGTACAATACATCGTCAACACACAACACACACACACATACCCATACATACAAACATACATAATATGTAAGCAATTGCTTTTATAACACTAAAATGAAGCATAAACAAATATTTATAGCATCTCATACGCTGATTGTTAATGCGTGTTTGCATGATGATGATATACGAGTATGTATGTGTACATTTGTATTACATGAAATCGTACAATCCGATTAGAATATGTTTTATTGCTTTGTAGCGCAGCGTAAACCTATTATAAAATTTAATATAATGCCCTAAAAAAATAGGAATGGTGGGATGAGGTTCTAGTGAATATGGAAAGCATCGATGATTCAACAAATTCAGATATATACTTACCTATGTAATTTGAGAGATCTCTTAGATGAAATTCAGCTTCAAGTACGAAAAATGTAGTGTAACATGCTTCTATATAATTATTATGTTCATACCATTCGAGTCTCTTCCAATATTGAATATTGAAACTTGTGACTGCGGTTTGTCACTGCGAGAGAGGTTATGATAACAATGTATATTTCTGGACTCATCTACAGAAAAGTTATTACGTTCCTGGAAAGTCGGTATGGTTTAATGCTACGATAAGTATATAGTATTTCATAAAAAGTCAGGGAGAGAGAGAGAAATTTCATAATAAAGTTATATTTTCTACAAGAGCCATTCATATGAATGTGTTATATTAATGTGTATACACTTAAATATGTTGTATGCCATATAATATATATTATATCGCTAATATATATTATATGGTTTCACTAAGGTTTGCGTTTAATTTAAATAATGTTCGTTTCAGTTTAATGAAATACGCTTTGTCGTATGCCTGACGCTAAAGTATTTATTTGAACGAATAAATTCAGTTCCTTTTTGTTTTTATTTCATTCTATGTTTGCGCTGGTATTCATTGGTATGTAGGAATATATACATATGAGCATATATGAACAACTTACACAATATTCACGTACATATATATATGTGTGTGTGTGTGCATGTACTTTTGTTTTGCCTTTTAAATTGATAACAATCACGTCCCTGTTTATTTAAGGGTATACCAAAAACAACTAAAATAACAACAGCAACAATAAAAACAACAACAACAACATTAACAACACCAATAAAAAGGACAACAACAAAATAAGCGATCAATGGTCACATTCAAACACCGTATGAGTCTGAATTGGTCAATGGGATGATTTGGTCTATTGAGTTGTGTTTTTGTATTTGTGTATGTGTGTGTGTGTGTGTGCGCGCATCAGCTAAAAAGCATGTAATTGTAAATGTATATATAAACGAAAGGCTCTGTGTATTTACTTTGAATGCACTCGCACTCGCTTATATCGAGTTGCATTTAAAATGTATATATTGTAAGTGTAGCGTATGTGTAAGCTCACGTATTGCTGCACGTTTCGTATTCTCTTAATTAAGTAAATTGAAATTGAATTCAAACGAAACGATATGCATATAGATAATGGGCATTATAAAGAGGGGGACGTTTTGGGGATTCTCACTCTTCTTTCACAAATAAATTATTTCGTTACGATTGGTATTACTTCCGATATTGTTTTCAGGAATAGCGGGATAATTGTGTTAAAATTGTTAGTAAAAATTACAATTTAGCTATTAGTTCTAAAATATTGTAACCAATTTCATAAATCCATTATATGATCCCTGAGATCCTTTGATATTTAGAATGAACCCCATTGAAATAAAACCCATAGCACCGGTCTGTGTGGGCAGATATATATGGCTATATACATATACCAATGTGTACATATAGTAAATTTTTTAAATCAATAAATATCGATAAATCATAAAATTGATATATCCATTCATTTGCCAAATGTTAGATTCATTCATATTGACATAGGGATGCATAGCAGAATTGATGAGCTCGTATACGAATTATATATTTATTTTGTTTCATCTACATTAAAGCGACGTGATTGAAAATATTTTCTAAATATCCCTACCGCTATTGAAAGCATATCTTGAAGTAAATGTACTTCAAAAAATTTCAATATTGCCGAGATGCTTTTAAGGTATGTTTTAATTAAAGGAGCGTGTATTTGGAACATATCTTTTTTTTTTGTATTGGTAAGCGAGCCAACCTAATGCATGTACATATTGATACATTGGTAATTGCGCAGCAATAAGTACGTGAAAGTAAAATAAAATCAGGAAAAAAAAAGAAGTAAGAAGTGAGAGTGAATGCGGGTTGTTCAAGTTTCGAAAAATCGTTCAATATTAGATAAATTGCAGTAATAAAATAATAAAATTTAAAAACTCTTTGCTTGAGTGGTATTTGCTATTTAATTTATACTCTTATGAATTTTATAATAATAAAATATGTAATAAAACATATCACCACATTCATGTCATATGAAAACGTATCATTATGTGGATATTTATTATTTTTTTTAAATACTTTCTACTTATTTTGATTTGTATTTTGATTATAGAAAATTTAGTTTTTAGAATTTGATAAAAGATGTCATACAGATTGATTTCATAATATTCTGACTTTAAACAAATCGTTTATTTCTAGAAATTATAACTATTTACATGTATTGATTTTATTTAATTCTTATGTATTCTATAAACTATGTATACTGTACTGTATTGCTGTTTATTGGAAGAGCTTCTAGGTTTTTTAGTATTTTCAGTTTAGAATACATATATAATTTCGTGATGAATATAGTGGATCGATTATATCAAGTAATGCGCTACATTTTGTTTACACATTGCCACTATATGCATTTAGTCTTAGGTCAAATGAAACTTATTAATATTGTTATTGAAGAAAAAAAAAATAAAATAAAAGAAATAATTCAGAAATAATAGAATACAAAAAATTTGCTTACCTAAATTATATAAAGTAACGATTATTTATACTTCAAATTGAATAAATTTTTTGTCATTCTCACATATTTGTGTGAACACAATGAATATTTTCTACATATGTGTAATGGTGATAACAATATACTTTATATTGTACACATATATATATGTATGCATATATGTGCCAAAATATGTTGATATAGCCGTCTCTCCTAATACGTGACTTTTACATATTATCTCATCTACATTTGTAAGAGGCATACATTTGCAAAATAGAAAAAAGTAAGAAAAATGGAAAGAAACAAAAAAAAAAAGGAAAAAACAAAAATGAAATGAAATTCGATTTAAGGCAATTTGAATGTTGAATTGAATTTATGCACCTGAAAACACATACGCACACACACATATATGTAAGTACAAATTCTCAGAGCAAACATAATACGTAGAACACATATTCACAGGCTGTTACTTGCATACATCCAAATGTATTTGTATAAGAGATATATACATGAATATGAAAACATGTTTTGCAGTTGAAAAGAGATTCAATATAGACCGTTGTAATTAGTTATAGAATGAGTTACAAATGGTTAAAAATGAGATGGTCATACAACGGTCTGAAAGTTATGTATGTTGAGGAAATCATTTGAAAATGAAAAATTCGCATTTTCTGTATATACAGGATCGCTTTAAGCCATGCTTCTACTGATTACAAGTAATTTCGCTTTTTTTTTTTGTTGCAAGCCATTCGTTGCCTTCATGATGTTCGTTGCCAAAGATCTGCCATCTCATCTAACCATCTTGTTTCTTTCGAACTCTTTGGGGAAATCATCTAAAGATCTGTTCATGTATGGTTAAATATAATGCAGAGTGAAGCAGTTGAACTACCAATTGAAAAAGCTGATTTTTGATTCATGTTTCTGGGATTGTAGATATATTGTTTACACATTTTTTCTTTTTATTTTATTTTTTTTTGGAATCTGTCATCTGTAATTCTGTTATACTGCAGGGTGTACATCTGTATACATATAATTTCTTTGACCCATCCATGAATACTCATGAAGTTTCAATGTCAATTGTCAATTTGACCATTTGTATATAATTTTGCTCTGTAGGCAAAGTTTGTTTATTGTATGAAAATGATGGTTTGAATATGCACATAATACCATGTAGTTGAATTGAAATTGCTGAAGCAGTAAATGTGTCTCTGATCGACAGTCTGTTAGGACATCATATATACGAGTATATCTGTATTGTATCATGGCTAAGAGCAATCATTTATTGAGGTTTTTTGTTTCCCCTCTCATTTTCATGGTTATGTAAACGTGCGTGCTTTGGTAAAAATAGTTTAGTTTCGTTGCCCATTCTTATTATCAATTTTTGTATCCTTTGTGTGCTTATGCATTTTTTATCGTTGTTGTTATTGTTATTATTGTTGCTGCAACTTTATAGAAATTCTGTACAAAATCATACTCTAATACTATTAGACATTCTGTTAGTTGCTTCATTAGAAGGTCATTCTACATATAAAAGCAATTTTTGTGTACATGCATTTGTATGGTGTGCATATAAAATTCAATAGTTCTATTGTGTACTATAAAAATATGTAGAAAATGTTTATATGCTAATGACAAATTTTTGAGTTTAATTTATACATTTAGACATACAAATATGAACATATTTTATTCATACGATTTAATCATGCCCGTCAGTTCTGCTGCCCTTTCGCATGATAACTGTCGTAATTACGAAGCAATTTTGGTGAAACGTAGTAAATGTGATTATTTTTTTATCAATAAAGAGATTAGTTCATTTATTAGTAAAATCGAATAAAAATCACATCCACCTTCCATACAAAAGTATGTTCTGAAATGTATTTTTTTCGCACATTGAGTCCAAAAAGTAAAGCTATGAAGCTGAAACTTCATATTTACGATTATTTTTATCAAGTAATAAGTACTTGTTGATTATGGATGGTACATCATGAAAATTACGCCTATATCCCATACAAAAGTATGTTTCAATGGGCAAGTTTTAACCCTGAACGCTCGAAATGATTAGATTTGCTAATAAATGGATGACTTCGGATTGGGATATGATAAAAATCATGTTTACCTTTCATACGAAATACTATTTTAGAATGTGTTTATCTAATTTATGAGTTCGAAGATTTAAAGCTATAAGACTAAAACTTGAATATGAACAGTTTTTTGTTTCAACGGGCAAGTATGTTTCAAAATGGACATTACCGGACGAAAACTACACCCATATCCACTACAAAATTATTTCTGTCTATTTGTAACAGTATATTTGAAGTGTATACAAATTTTGTTTAATCGCATCATTTGTTTACGTATTCTTTACGTATTCATATGAAAAAAAAAATTTTTATTAAATAAAAATATCCTCTTTTGATTGTAGGTCGTCTACATATTATGTGCAATATTTACTCAATATTCTCTTAGATGTGTACGTTAGCATTAGAAATTGCATTGTATGTTTTTGATAACGCATCATATCAATGTCATTCACAGCATCCGTTGTGCATCAATATCAATTCATGCTATGCGCTTCATCAGTTTCATAATGTTATGGTTCCGATATACGTCAGCACCTCTTGGTTTGTAGCATTCAAATCACTTTCTCTATTATTGGCAATAAGATAGTGGTACCTCATGTTTATGTGTACATGTGCACATGTCTGCATGTAACCATGTATACGCTATGTTCTTGTTCATATTTTTACTTGCTTTTGTAATATTTCACGTGAACATGTTCAATATGTTTCCGTTCAACAGACATATCAAATGTGTACTCATTTTGTATCACATCATTCGCATACAATGCCGGAAACTCATATATATATACTCGTATGTATATATTTTTGTGTAAAAAAATTCTTCTTTCATACAATGACGCCAATGACAATGATGATGCTGCTGCTGCTGCTATTGCTGAAGCATGATGCTGATGGTGATTACAAAAAACGAATATGCAAAATTATATAATTTACATACTTTCCCGTTCTAAGCTTGTACGTTTCAACATCCCATTTATTGCCTGCTGCTGAATGAAATATTTCAATTTCATTTCAATTGATTATAATAGTTCTTAGATGGCTCCTTTATTTATATATGTGTGTGTGTGTACAAATGTGTACCGGGGTCGTATTTAAGAAGGGTTTCTTCTCTGTTCCTTGACTTCAAATTAAAAAGGTTTACCTTCATGGGTGACGATTTTTAAGAATCACTTGTGAACTAATGGTTATTATTATCCATATTTATTGGAATGAAATCGTTAAGTTATAAATCGATGGGTTAGTTTAAAGAAATCAATTTTAATCTTGGAGTACTATATGAACGACTGCAATATTGTATTGGCTCCACATGCAGTTTTCTAGTACCATACCACCCTCTTAACTGGTTCTAGCTACTACCCTGATGTAGAGTATACCTACATTTAGCTATAAATTTCTTCATTGTGATGTTGCTTTTCTTACGTTTTTCATTTTGCAATTTTACAAAAGGATTTCAACTTACCTGTGAATAAGTAATTTTAAGAGGATTTGCGGTATTGCCAATAATGAGCTTCAAGGTATTACGAATGTGTAAACTATGTGGATTATTTGAAAAAAAAAGAAAAAGAAAAAATGAAAATAAAATGATTACGCTATAGCTTCAAAATGGTAGACATATCATTGATTTGTACTAATTTTACTTACCTAAGGGGGGTAAGGGTTGTATTGATTTAGATAGAGTGAATGTGCGAAAAAGAAGCCATATTTTTAAATTAAATTTTTTCTAAAGCGGAATAGTACAATGGAATAGAATGTAAGATTCGTGTTATTCAGATCACAAAAAAAAAATATTTTTATACCCTGCATAATGCAATATGCATGGTATATTCATTTCGGTCAGATGTTTGTGTCCACTTGAAGGAATCTCCGGAGATATAGACATAGATATATATTCGTGATCAGCGTCGATTAAATTTTCGATTTAACGATGTCCGTCCGTCCGTCCGTCCGTCCGTCCGTCCGTCCGTCCGTCTGTCTGTCACCTGGCTGGTTCGCACGATAACTTGAGTAAATATTGAGCTATTTCGATGAAATTTGGCATAAGTAATCTATGATCCAAGGGTACGGAGGGGATTGATATTGGGCATGATCGGTCAATAACCACGCCCAAACCAAGCATTCAAAGCGACTAACCTCGAAATTTTCAAAATTTTTAACTTGCTATAACTCACATAATATACCACTTTGGACAACGATATTTTGCACATAGAGTTATATTATACTACTATATAACCTCGCCAAAAGTGGTTGAGCCACGCCTACTTTTTAGCGTAGCTCTCATACAAAGTGTCTGTACTTCTTTAAAATTGAAACTGCTGTAACTTCTACAATCTTCTCTCTAGAATAACCATAATTGACACTTAGATTAACATGGTAGTCGGAAATAATATGGCAGAAAATCAGTATGCCACGCCCACTCCTTTTTGGGTCTCCCATACAAAGTTGCGGAAATTAAAAAAAATGTTACCGGTTATAACTTGCAAACTATTCAGCGCAGAATAACGAGACTTAGGGTATGGATTAGTATTGTACGAGCAACTAGGCTCACAGAAAATGGGCGCATCACGCCCAGTGTTTATCGTAGCCCCCATACAAATTTTAAATTGAAACAGCTGTAACTTCGGCAATCTTCTGTCTAGAATAACCATAATTGACACTTAAATTAATATCGTAGTCGGAAATAATCTGGCGAAAAATCAGCGTACCACGCCCACTTCTTATTGGGGCTCCCATACAAAGTTGAGGAAATTAAACAAAAATGTTAACCACCATAACTTAGAAACTATTCAACGTAGGACACCAAATTTAAGGTGTGGATTAACATTGAAAAATTAATTGGATTTACTAGAAAGTGGTAAGCCACGCCCACTTTTTATATAGCTCCCATACTAAGCCTCGGAATTATCTTAAAATCCTTTTACTTCGTCAAAGTCAACCATATTTCGGGTGTAAATTAGTAGTATATGCAAAAATTGTTTCTCGAAAAGTGGAAATAAAAGAAAAGTTGGATATTCGAATAAACTTTTTATATATAAATCTACATATGCAGGGTATAGTTTGGTCGGCCTCAGCCGACTGTAAGGAGATTTTTTTTATTCTGTTATTTGAAGGAAAAAGGATGTGATCCCATATATGTATTGTACGTTTTACTTTCATATAGAAGTACCCTGGTCCACATAATCGATGTTCAATATATTAGAGAATGTGCGGCTATATATTAGTTACTTAGTCCGTACAACTTACTTAGATGCAAAAGTATCATGGAAAATTCGTCAATGCAATTCCCACCACCCCTTGTTTTTACTTACAAATATAATATGTGAAAGCACCATGGACCACGCAGTCAATGCTGGTACTATTGAAGGATGTAACATCTGATAAACCAAGCTTATTTCAATATTTCTTAGAAAGCTGAAGTTTGTGAATTTTATTGAATTTTATTTCTCGTTCAAATTTAAAACTTATTTTAGATAAATTTTTCTATATATTGTATTTTTTGTAGAATTCATTTCAAGAAAAAGATCAAAGACATCCGGTTATAAGATTTGAGCAAAGAAATCACAAACTCTGGCTTTGTGCTATTTACTTGACACCAAAATAATTTTGTAAGTATCCTCTATTCGTCTATATATCTGTTTGGATGTTAATCAACTAGCGATATTTTGATGAGGGTATATTGATTTTAAATGACATTAACTTTCAGTTGCTATCCTTCTCTTTGATATCCGCATGTGGTCAAATAACATAAATGTCACTCATGCTTTTCATTTCTTGCTCTTCTTTACCCATTTTGCCAAATATTTTGCAAAAATAAAGATGATGTATATTGTGTGGCAGATTTTATAGTCGTTATATCAGAGAGAAAGAGAGAGAAAGAGTGAGAGAGAAGCTAAAATATTTCAATGACTATATGATGCATTGTGTTAGAAGCAAAAGGTAATTTTGAGGGTAATGGGTAATTTTGAGAGTATAATTGTATTTTAATGAAATAAAAAAAATTTGTATATCGTAACTTCGGTAATACCGATAAGAGCTAATGCATGTCCTGAACTTCAGTCTTATGGCTTCAGATGTTCGTGCGCAAAGTGTAAAATAATATATTGTCAGCATAAGTTTGAATTGAATATAGGCGTGCTTTTTATCAACTTCAGCCCATTTTCAATTATGCGAGTTAGTTAGTGATTATAATTGCGGTTACCGAATTTCAGCTCGAGAACTTAATATTTTCGTGGTAAAAAAGGAAAAAATAGAATAAATAATATACTCTCGTATGGGAGATATGTTCATCAAAAAGACACCCTTTACATATAAAAAAAAACATATGGCCGATATAAATTGAAGACAGTCTCGATACCAATAGCAGTTGTAATCAATAACAAATGTATGTGGCTATGTTGCACTATTGCACAAAGGCAATAGTAAGAATGTCGTTATTTTTACCCTCTACGAAACTGTTGGTCATTAATGGAAGTATGATTACATGTAGTTGTGGAGCGTGATTCAACTCGTTTTTCACAATTCTCATGTTTCTTATAGTGGACGTGACTTTCAATTATTGCATAAACTCAGTCATCTACTCACTAGAATGTTTCTCAATTTTTACTCAATATTTACACATGCTCTTGACGATGACGATGTTATCGTTCGTTGGTCGTGCAGCAGGTGCTGCTACTGCTGCAAGTGATGCCTTTGGTTGTACATATGTTACTTACAGTCGTAGGAAGAACGGCAAAAGCATATGCTTTCTATGTGGCAGCAATGTCGTACGTGCTGGTGACGCGCACATACTCGTATGCATGTCCAATATATAAGTCAATGGGAGGCTCACGTAGTTGCATTGCAACACATTATTGCAACGTCACATAGTAATATTACAACGTATATATATTTGATAATCTGAATATATGTGGGTATGTATGATGCAACTGGTGAATGCAAGAATGTCGATATTAAAAACAGATACAGAGAGGGAGAGTTCAGGAATTCGGAGTAACTTACTATACTTGTGGTTATTGCTATTGTTGGGATTGGCCATATTGTGAACTCTATCTATTTTGCTTGAACAGGATATCAGCTTTGTTGCAGATATACACACACAATAGATATTGAAATAATAGATACTAAGTTCATACAAATACCGACCATGATAACGGTTGTTATTGTATTGTATACAGGTACATTGACATGTAATTGAAAAGTGATGGAGATTTCTATTTAGCTGTCTGTTAAGCTTAAATTATGCATTTGTTGCATAATGCTTTGTTTGGATGTGCGATTTCTTGTAGAATTAAATGAATTTTACAGAATTTACTAATAAAATATGCACTTCACTATGTAGTAGTAGACGTAGTTCACTCTCAACTGGGTGTCGCAGTACTTGTTTGAGAGAGAATATCTCTATTAGTACCATAGAGGATTTGCCACACTTACAGAATAACAGTAGTAAAGGATGACGTCACTATAACGTCATAGTCTCTACCAGTAGAGATATAATCGTTGGAGAAGGGTTACAGAAACAAGTTACTGGGCCGTTGCACTTATACCACATACATCTAGACGTATATTAACAGCCATAATCTTGTAAAATTAGATCTCTTATTAATCGTCCTAGATGGACGAGTAACCAACGTTGATTATTTGAAAATAATTTCACAACTTTGGATGGGAGCTACAAGAAATAGTGGTCATGGCTCGCTTATTTTTTGTAAAATTATTTATGCTTATAATATTAATCGACGTGTCAAATATGATCATCTTAAGTAAAAGACTACGTAAGTTATGGCGGCTTCAAGTTAAATAAAATTCGATGACTTTATATGGGGGTTTAAAACTTTGAAAAATTATATAACTTTTTATTGAAGTTCCCTTAAATAGTAGATATGGATCATCCATTACTTGTAAAATGATTCAATATTAATAACATTAATCTACGTGTGCTGTGGTTGTTCTATGGAGAACACTATATATGCTTTATCCGTCCAATGCTAAACAGAATTCGGTGACATTGCATGGCAGCAACCAAAGTTAGTAGGCGTGGATGGCCCATTTGTTTGGAAGATTATTGCACACAATATGGACTCACTCACACACTCACTTTATAAAGGCTTTAAATTTCAAAAACTTCAACGGTTACTCATTTGATTGTTCCGACGAGCAAATTGATCGATCAGCTTCAGTAGCGTCAAGGTAGACGCATTGAGCATAATATCAGTTTTTAACAAATCAAGAAAAAAAAAAGAAATTAATCATAGCTTTGACATTCGATCAATATAATTATTTTTTTTATTTTTTTTCTCCTTTTAAGCTCCTAATTGGAGCATAGGCCCTCCACAAGGCTCCGCCATCGCACACGCTTTTGAGCAGTTGATCTAGCGCCTTCCCATGTGATGCCAGCAGCAGCTAGCTCACCCAGTATTGATCGTCTCCATGTGTTTCTTGGTCGTCCGCGGCCTCTGCTCCCCTGCGGGTTCCACTCAAGCGACATTCGCGTGATGCTATCTGGCTGCTTCCTTAGCGTGTGGCCAATCCAATGCCACTTTCTACGCTTAATCTGGATCAGTATGGGCTCTTCGCTCGTCAGACGCCATAGTCCCTCGTTTGAAATAGTGTTAGGACAGAAAATTCTACAAATGATCCTCAAACACTTGTTGACGAAAGCTTGCAGTCTCTGCGTGATGGAGTTCGAGATCAGCCATGTTTCACTTCCGTACAGAAGTGTCGATTACACACATGCGGAGAATATTCGTAATTTCGTGCGTCTGGATATTTGGGAATTTGCCCATACTAATTTTAGCCGGCCAAATGCTGTCTTTGCTTTGCTTAGCCTGCAGTTAGCATCCGTCAATCGTACAGCCGTCAATCATTATATGTCTTCTATTGGAATGATTGATTCTCATAGCTTTGGTTAACAACAGCCTATTCATTTTTTTGAACACCTAGATTTTTTATGTTTCTCTCTAAACAATCCATGATCGAGTTTAATAAATATATTTAAAATTTTACTACCTATGAAATTAATGAACCTTCTTCGAAGTGCAGTTACCTTAAAGTATACTCACTGTTTAAATGTTATCTAAACTATAGATTATCGCAAGTACCTTCTTTCTGTAAATACTTCAACGTTTTTATATATGTACCCTACCTATCAGAATATGTTTTAATAGCTTGAACATTGTGAGTAATTGATAGTAGGCTATTATTAGAAAAATCGTTTCTCATACACACAATGCATGTAATCAAAAAGGCATCTGCATACTTGTATGTAGTTGCATATATATGCATACGATTTGATACTGCTTTCTTCTAACACGTATTTGTGTGTATTTGTATGCGGCTGTATAGATTGCATCTCTTATTAAAATGCATGCTATGTATGTGCTACAATGTAGACCAGTATCATACATACATACATTGTATGTATATGCATGTTAATCTACAAGTTCATACATATCATCACTACTAATACTACTACTACTACTATTACATCTACTGCCAATATTGCAAAACCATAGTTTGCACTTTGTGTGGTTAATTTGCATTTAAATGGTTTTTTCACTTATGTCGACTATTTCCGCTGTAAATGAGCTACATTGATGGCTATTAAATGTATGCATGATGTTATGATACTATATACATACTATACGTTGTATGATAGACGAATAGGGTGCTGGCAGTACTAGGCATCTACTATAGTTTTATGAGCTTTAAATGAATTTTAAAATTATTAGTTCTTTTAGTTAAATTTTTCAATTTGTTGTTGTTGTTGAACCCCACTTCTTTTATGCTGCATATTGGGTGTTTGTGAATATGTTTACTCATACCGTTTGCTGTATGCATATTAGTGTGTAGATCTTCCATCTTCGACCTTTGCTAACTTAACCTAACCAGTTTTTATGCTAAGCAATTTTCTTTTAAGTCTTTTTTTTTATTGCTATTTAGAAGTTGCACTTTATGCATTTATGTATTGTAGCATAAAACATGCTTATTGTCATACTAATAATTACTCGAACATATTTTTTATAGCAATTTTTTTCTATTATCAAAATATTTCGACTAGGAGATCATTATGAGGTGAAAACTGTAAACTTGGCGAACACAGATCTTCTTTGAGCCAGAACTTGAAACATGAATAAAAATTATTTTTAAATTAAACCAATTCTGTCGCTGTAAACCTGGAAACCTTTCAAGCCATGATCTAATCGAATTATATTCTGAATATTTAAATTACTTTTGTTCATACATTTTAACAGAAAAAGTAAATAGGTACCATTTATTTTGTTGATAAATGACTGTAACATATCTCTCCTATCGTTAGGTACATTTAGGGCATATCTAATAAATAAATTGTTGTATATGAGATAATATTTATGCACGTGTAACAAAATATCGTCAATTTCATCAAATGAAGTAAGAGATATTTAACTTGAAGCAACTAATCACTCCGAATATGCATATTCTACTCACAGATATGGAATATATTTGTAGAAAACTTCCGCTGGCAATGAAAATTATCAATTCAAGTGTCGCACCCACACTTGCACACATACACTCACACACACACACACCCACACACAAACATGTGCGAGTATAAATGTCGACCATATCCCCAAGGTTCAATCATGCTATAATATGCCAAAGAGAATTTTTGGTAATTTAAAAAATAATAGCAACATCAGCAATACGATATGTACATATATGCTGCATGTGCACAGGGTTGGACTGAGGGGTGTTTGAAAGTGTTCAAAGAAATTGAGAATTAGAATTAACGAGAGATTCTATAGAAAAGCAGCATCAGCTGTTCGTTCACGTGAGCGCTGCATAAAACTGACATTAACGTGTCGCAAATTCTAAATTACTTCAAATATCGTAATACGTTATATGACATATCTGATTATTAGTTACGGGATAGTGCGTGAGTGATCAATTTTAATATATGGGTTCCGATGAGCAGAACAATTTTGGGATTTAATGGCATAAATAATGTCATATCGCGGTGAAAGTTCGAAATATTTTAAACAAAATCAGCAAATAATCCCACAGCAGCCCAGGAGTGGTTCACAGAGACCAAGCCCAATTAATTTGTTCACATGAACATTTTTTCCCCGTATGTCGAGCTCTTAAGGGGGTTTCCCTACAAAATCGTCGTTTTAATAAAAAGTGTTTCCATCGTTCTCTGGATGCCTTTTGGGGATTAAGTTATATAATCGACCGGCAATTGATCTTTAAATACCAAAATTTTTACCAAATACACTTACTAGGTATTTTTGCCACTTAGAGAGGCTTTACTACAGAGGGGATAAAGTCTAGAGCCGATTATCATTTTTCCCAAACAAACTTTGCCCCTATCTCCATCCAATAAGTTAGCTTCCATACAAAATAAACGAAATTTTGACAAATAATTCCCATAGTTGACCAGAAAACGAACCAAGTTGCGGAAAATATAAGTTCGACCCTCATTAATTTTACCTTACCTAATATACTTATCCTCAGTCCAATACTGTATGCTGATATGCAATACTCGTAAACATAACATGCATACTTAAAATGAAATAGGCTCATAGGATTTAGGCTAGAAAACGTGAAAACCCACATACAGGAAAAGTAAAAAAAAAGGGATATGGAAAATTTACACAGAAATGAAATTAGTAGTGATGGTTGCACTAAATGCCACATAAACATATTATCATGCATTTGATGTCTACTATACGTATTGTCCGATACTAAATATTGATGGTTAAGCTCCATATATGAGATTTGGGTTATTATTTGATTTTGGATTTGACATACTTGTATGTACTATAGATAAAGTATGTATATTGGTAAATTGGTTAAATGGAAATCGATTTAAAAGAAACAACAATATTAAGACAGTGTTAATATGGCTTAAAGCAATATCAGTTGTACGTAAGTAAGTTATATAATTGACAACATTTTTATCACTGATATCCAGCTTTTGTACTTTAGTGTGTACATAAGTGATTGCATGAATATTGCGACACCGAAAAATTCATAAAATTTCCTTGACTCAGATGATTTTCATTTATTTAGCTTAAAGACAAAAATATGAGCAAACGTGATATATGAAACTTGCGTGTATAAACAAGAGTTTGCAAAAATGTTGAAAATACTTTGGCTTAAATTTTAATTAAAATTTAATTTCACTTTGATGTCTCTTCGTTCAGCACAATGTTTTTTTTTTTTTGTTTTTGCATATATAAAAACAACAAATTGTGTCCATCATATGGGTTCAGCCATGTTCTTAAACGTACGCATATATACACACACACACACACACACACATGTACACCTATAAATGAGCATTTATTTACATAACATCATTTCGAACTTAATTACGCTCATTTTAATTTATTCGCTGTAAAGCAATATATACACATATGAATACTTTGGTGCATATACCCAGTGGAAAAGTGAGATTGTAATAAAAAGTTTGATTTTTTCTTTATGGTAATTTTGGAAAGCTTTGGTATTCTAAGAGTGTCAAGTGAGAAAGTCGATGTTATTGGTTTGTATTGTATAATACATAGTATTAATGAATATTCCAGCATAAATTCCTTACGAAATGACAATGTTTAAATTAATCAAAATTATAAACAAATTTCAAAGAATACTTTGTTTACCTTTTTCTTGCTTACATCCAGAATCCAGTCACTCCCGAATAGCAGAAATTTTCTTTGTCGTAGATTTAAAAGATATTTAAAAACAGTTGCAGACTAGTGAAGCATATGTTTTTGTTCATGAACAATTCAACCAGTTTGCAGTACAAACTGTGATAGTTTGTACTGCAATAGTTGTAGATAAATTTGACAAAATGAATAAATGTATAAAATAGAATACGGAAGTACACACAAGCACCTACATACACTTTTTGATGGACATAAAGAGTTACTACTATGCCATTACCAGATTTATCAATGTCATCATAAGCATCGGCATCAATATCACATATTATCACAAACATCATCATCATCATCACCTTCATTATACTCAATAGCAACAGCAGTGGTGTCATCAATATCAATGACCATCATATGTATGTGTGTATGTATGTATATTATTCGTCCATTCATTGTCAACTAGAGATAAAACACAATATTGTTGTTGTTGTTGCTGCTGCTGTTGTTATTTGAAAATTCTATGAAAATGCTCACAATACATTTTCGCCGCTGGTCTAATGTGTGCATTTCTGCATAATTATATGCAATTAAATCAGCAGAATATCACATCAACATTGACATCAGCAGTAACAACTTTAGTAACTTCGTTTATTTTAAACAAACAAACTAAAATATCAGAGAGAAAAAAGTTTGTGTGTGATGGCGAGAGAGAGAGAGAGAGTGAGAGGGGAGGGATGGCATAGCGAGGAAATACAAGCAGTTAATATAGAAAAAAGAAAAAACAAACACACACACACACTAAAAACCACAAAACGTACAACATAACATAATGAGCAACAGCTGCGGCGACAATACTATTACCATCAATCGAAACAAAACATCAACATAGCAATAGCAACAAAAACAATGATGATGTCATAATATTATAGTGACAATCTAACAGCTACATTCGTATGCATTGATAATATAAAATGAATATCATCAGTATCATCATCAAAGCTATGACCAATATCTTCTTCATCCATTTAAATATTTGGCATTAGCAGTTTGGTTGTTTACGAAATTTCGGTATTTATATTTTACTTCTCTAAAGGTGATTCACAGGCATTTGCGGGGTGTTTAGGCGCTTTTAAATATTTCGTTTTGTATGAAAATCAGCCTTAGTTGTGCAGCTAGGGCGTGAATATATTCAAATAATATGTTGGGAAGAAAAAATGAATGATTTAATTAATCAATTAATTAATGTCAGTCATACATTTCATATTTATAGGGGGATTTGTCATTTACCAGGCGATTTTCCTTTTCTTTTTGTGTAGGATCCTTTAAGTGGTCGAGTTAGGAAGTATGTATTGGGTGTATTAAGTGAATAGGAGTGAAGGCAATATTTAAACCTCCTAGAGGCGATGTCTAGGCATCCAAGGGCTTATTTTTGATTTTCAAGTGCTTTCAAGTAAATTTTGTACTGACTACAAGTTAAGGTATAGAGGTAGGGGATAAGTATATTTATTTTAATCCTTCTTGGGGCACCAACATAGTGCTAGGAGGATATTTTATACAAATTTCAAAATTTTAGGGGACCTCACTTAAGGGGTAGTGCTAAAGGGTGAGTATATTTCGAAAAAGTGTTGGAAAATAAAATTAATAGAGATAATAGAAGTGACTCTAGAAAGCAGAGGGAACGAATTTTACAAAAATATCAATTTCATAGGAGAGTCATCTTACGGAGTGGAGTTAGAGGGTAAATAGTTACCGAAAAATGTAAAGCAGTTCGTGATAGTTCGATCCATCTCGAAGCGAATCTTTATGATTAAATAATAAGAAATAGGATAAAAACGATTTTTTTTCGACTTAAGGGCTCAAGCACGAGTTCAAAAATTTCATCAATTGAAATGAAAATTTTAAATTTGTTATTATTCATTAAATTTAAACATTTTTGAACCTATGATAACTAGAATTTGTGTTCTAAATTTTTGCCTAATGCATTTGGTAATGCAAAAGTATTAATTCCATTTTACTCATACGTCCTGTATTATTATATATATTGCTTTGCAAATTAGTTAAATTATAATTATAATTAGTTTATGGTATTTTTTTTTTTATTAAATAAAAATATGAATTCATTAAACATGAAAATGTTATGTTAGCTAAGATGTTATGTTAGCAGCTTATTGCTGGTATACGTGCATGTTTCCCGTCTTTGTTCGACGTTGTACATATATATTCCATCGATGATCTTATATATAAAGAGTTTTTCATGTTTTTTATTCACATATTTGTTAAATATTATGCAAAATATATTGAAACTAATTTTTAAATTCTCGTACAAATATTTATTGAAAATCTGCATTGTTGGGCAAAATTTTTGTTATACAATATACTTTCATTTATACATATTATTATTATTCCAAAAAAAAAATGCATAATATTGTTTGCAGTTGTTAGTTTAAAGCATACACTATACACACACACACACGCGCGTGTTTACATACATAGTTATGTATGCTTGAATGAATTTTTTGTAATTCCACAAGGTACGAGAATCAGAGAGCCTCATCACAAATAACAACAACAACAACAACAAAAACAACCACAAAAGCTACAAACTAATGCATAATTCATTCGATATCATTATAGATGTTTATTATGCAAATGTCGTTTTTTTTTTTTGTAGGATTTTATTTCCTCCCATCGATCTGTCAATATCATTGTGAAGCATAAAATGTAGCGTCCGCTCACACTAACACATATAAATGTCAAAATCTATTACAATTGCTTATCAAAAATGGTTGGTATTCAATGATTTTTTTATATCAAATAACAGCACATAGAAACAGCGTCACGTCCATTGGGATTTTTTGTTAGTGGTTGTCTATGTGTGCGTGTGTGTGTGTGTGTGCCTGTGTGTGTATCCATATGGGTGTATGTTATTTTCTGTTGTTTTGCTGACATTTGCAAATTGTTTTCCAATGCAGATGTTCAATTTAATTGCCCATCGAGGCGCCCACGGTCAACTAGTAGAAGGCAAATATGTATTAGTAGTCATGTTACAATGGAGTATCGCTTGTAACGTTTACGTAGAACTGTTTTTATTTTATTTTATTTTATTTTATTAAAATAAAATTTTTTTCCCAGATATTTTCCTTGGTAATACAGGGTGTTTTTTGTTTAAAGGTATAGACATTTAAGTCAGTTCCAGTGTAAACCATTTTGATCTGTATCACGTGATTTATATTTAGTTTATCTGACACCTGAACACAATTTAATACTGTTGGATCCGTAAAATCCTGAAAGAAATGAATAAAAATTGGTCCTTCTGATTGTACATTTTAAGGCAAACATGTGCCGGAAATTATTTTAAAATTTTCAGATTAATCTCATTCGAATTTATATATATAACAAAATGGAAAAAAAAATATATGTACAAATGGTAACTATATTGAATTGAATTTATTTATGCCAGTATGCGTGGGAGTTTGCATTTGTACATATAGAATACTTGTACGAATGTAGTATCCATGTACATATCGTATGTATAAGTAGGTGTCTCTATGATGGGTGTCACAAAATTATATGGAAATTAACAATAGAGTATTTTCTGTTATTTTTGGATGTTTTTTTTTATGGGTGCGGCTTTGTGTTGGTGTGTAGTATTTGTATGAATATTTGTTCGAGTGCCTGCTTATTATTATACTTGTCGCAGTGATAATCAATATTTTTATTTGTACAAATTCAAGTAACAAATTTAACGCAAATAAGATGCATATATTTGCATATTGTTATGCATACAAATAAATTCACCCACTTGCAGTTTATTATATTACAGCTTTAATGCTCTTGAATTCTTAGTAATTCATCACAAATATATAGTAGTTTGAGTAGTAAGAGAATAGATGATCACGAATCAGAAGAAGATGAAGGAAAAAAAAAAAGAAGGAAATCAAGATTAAATAGCAAAAATATTTGTAGAAAATACAATTCAAGTATTACCAATTGATTTCAATTACTATGTATTGCTAATATTGTTTTAATATCTAGGTCATCATTGCAAATAGAGCGAATATAGTCATATCATTTGTATATGTAAGTATTTCACTACAATAAATAGGTAACATGTACATAGAGATAAATATAGAGATAAATAGGAAGCATTGAACTAATTTTTTTTTTAATATATTCATTTCCTTCGGGTTGTTTCCAAGTGCTACTTATAGAATTTATCGAATGCTTTATTTTTTCTAGCTAACATTAAATGTATGAAAAATTGTTTCAATAAAAAAGTAAAAAAATAAGATAGCCTTCATATGCCATCAATTGAATTGAATTGACAATTGACAATTTTATACTTTGAACTTGAATAAAACATGGATAGCATAGTGTATAGTGTGTATTTTTTGTGTATAGATTTTCTTTCAATACGGTGAAAATCTGATAAAATGAGAGGTAATTTGAAAAACCACTCTGCATTTGTATACAATATTGTTTAATTTTTTAATATGTAAGTAATAATATGCAATAACCGAGTAGCGTTTACAAATTATGGAAATTTATTAACATTAATACCCCGGAAAATGCACTGTTTGGTGCGAATTGTGCGCCAGGTTTCTCTATGATCCATATCGACTGCTGAGAACATCATCATGATAAGCCATACATCATGCTTGATACGTAAATTTATTGTAAATTATGACCATATTATCATTAAGAGTATTCAAACTGTTTTCCTGTATATTTTATAATTATAAATTTGATAGAAAATTGTTTAAATGATATTCACCTAAGTATATATACTATATATGTGATAATTACTTAACGATGATTATTTATAATTAGGATAGATCCTTCGAATAACATATGTTACGAAATTAAAAACATTTTTTTCATTTCATCACTTTACTCTCTATGTGGTCATAAATGTATACACAAAATGATATTCACCTAATTAGGCGTAAGTGTTTAATATGACTAATTATATACATATATATACATTTTCAACAACACTTTTGGTGTACATACAAAATTAGACATTTACGCATAATATATTTAGATAATACCTTCTTAACCACTTACAAAAAGAAGCTTTCAAAGTCAAGCTGTCAATGTATGTAGCATTCATTGTTCATGAACTGTACGATTGTTTGCGACGCAGCCTCATTGGCATTCATATTGTAGCTACAATAATAATAATCAACGAACCATGCAACATCGTCATTATCATATAATAGGTAAACACGTGATAGCTTCTAGCCACATATCCATATAATAATATTCATTCACTTTCGCGGGCTCTCACTATCTTTGAGTTGTTCAATTCACACCACAATTGACATCTGCCACAAATGAAAGTGTGATGTTGGCAATGGCAACGGCTTCTTCAGTCAGTGAAGATTCCATTATTCACATTTTGGTGGGGCCGGTTTGCAAACAAGCAGTTAAGCTAACAATGCAAGTATATTATAGTGTTATTCATATGTTTATATGTTTATACATTGTGTACATATAAAATAGTCATACATATGTGTTGTAACTAGTATTAGTTTTAAAATGAAATCTTTGAAACATCTAAGGAAGAAATGTTAACAAATTATATTCAACATGTACACATGTAATATATATGGCACTTGTCAATTTTATATTTTTAACTTATCATGTTACTTATTGAATTGAATTTCAATGATAGTCCATTCCATTCTATGAATGAATAATTCCAATTATCCATTCATCTTCGCATAATTCCATCTCACCAGTTTGTAATGTAATACGAATTCTGACTGAATTGGAAAATTATGTACACGTAAAATTAAAAAAAAGAGCAAGTATATAGTATTCTATCATACTAAGTATACTCCTAGCTATGACCTAAAAATCTTCCAAATAAAAACGTGATAGCATTGTTGATTTATTATGAAATATGCCGAGTGGTATTTAATTTCTAACAATTATTGCATATATTCATTTTGAAGTAGTGGATGATTGAAATTACATAACTAACCTTGAAATCAGTCTTAATTGAATGCAGAATTATATATATCATATAACAGGTAGGCATTTTATAAGTTATTAAATATAATAATTTATGATGTACTATTAAATGTCGCTTCTCTGAGGGTGTTTGTAAAGTGTTGCATCTAACAATGAAGAAATTGTATTTATTTATTTGTTTTATTTTTTATACAATACAATATTGAAGGTTTCATTCAGCATAATTAGAATGATCCGATTTAGGTCAAATATGCAGGGTTTTGTTCGATAACTTGTTGCCATTTTGAAAATAATTTCTTAATGCCACTCTCATAGAAACCCTCGTCCCAATTGGCAAAAAACTGGGACAGTCGATATTCACAAGCTTCTCTTGAGGAGAATTTTTTATCAGCAAAATCATTCACCATAGACAGGAACAGATAGTAATCACTTGGTGCCAGGTCAGGACGATAAGGTGGATAGATAAGAACCTCCCAACCAACTTCCGGAGCTTCTCGCGGGTCACTATCGATGTGTGTGGCCTGGCGTTGTCCTAATGGAGCACAATTCCTCTTCTATTGGCCAAAGCTGGCCGCTTCTGGGCGATTACTTCCTTCAGACGGTCCAATTGTTGACAGTACAGGTCCGAATTAAGAGTTTGACCATAGGGGAGCAGCTCATAGTAGATGATTTCCTGCCAATCCCACCAAACACAAAGCAAAACCTTCTTGACCATCAATCCTGGCTTGGCCACCATTTGCGCCGGCTCACCGCTATTCGACCACGACCATTTTCACTTGACGTTGTCGTAAGTGACCCACTTTTCACCACCAGTAACCATCCGCTTCAGAAATGAATCGATTTTGTCGCGATTCAGCAGCGATTTGCAGATGGAAATTCGGTCCATGTGGTTTTTTTGCGTTAACTAGTGTGGCACCCATACATCATGCTTTCTTTTGTATCCAGCCTTAAATTTAAATGGTTCCAAATGGTTTTTTGTGCAATGTTTAGCTCCTGGGCAATAGAAACAGTGCTTACATGACGGTCAGACTCGATGATTTCCATTATTTTATCGATATTTTCGATATTTCGCCTTCCAGAGCGTGGTGCATCTTTGACATCAAAATCAGCGGAACGGAATGGCTGTTACAGTATCAGGATCATAAACATTATTCACATTTTCAGCCGAAGAAGAAAAACTGTAAAATATGGCGTATTTGCTCTTTACTTGTGTCCGTCTTTGACGCATGCTCACACAATACTGAGTCAAGCAATCACAAAACTGTTTATTTAGTACGAAATCCTATCTTTCTAACGCCATCTAGCGTATCGCGATAGCATTTATACAACGCAGGATAGAGATTACTAAAGCCATCTATTTGAAAAATAATGGATTTCTTTTTACTAAACCTGATATAATAATCTCCTAAAACTGAAATACACTTAGTCCAATGTTCTTGTAACTTTTCGATGCCATTAGAAAAATACTATTTGTAAAATTCCTAAAAATATGCATTATTGAACTTAAATCATATTCCGTGGAGCCCTATTTGTTTATGTTTTTCAGATATTCAGATTATAATGAAAAAACATTACAAACAACTTAATTTAAAATGTAATGTAAGAAAGGTTAAAAGTGACAGATCGATTTGAAATTTGACCAGTATTCGTCTGAAGAATATTTTACTAGAATAGATGGCTGTCGTTATATAATTCATAAATTAGGTTTTAACTAATTAGATATTTTTATGATTTTTGTCATTTATTTTGTACTTTTCTCTCTTTGGAAAAATTGAATAATATATCCATATAACTGTATGAATGTAACTTAATACAGGTGCCTATATATTTTGGGATCATTTATGATAAAATTCATTAAATAGGTATCATTTCAATAACTGTGCTCTGTATTTAATATTCATTCAATGAAATCGTTATATAAGTACTTTCGTTTCGTTGCATAATCGCAAATAGGAGTGGTATATGTATATAGATACCTTCAAGTAATTGTTAATTGCTTAGCTACGTTTATGATTCTCTTACAAAATGTTGGTGCAAATTTTTAATATTATTAAATTCGATACATATGAATAAGTCAATATTCAATTTAATAATGAATAAAATGGTTTACATGATTTCAATGTAAGTACCTACCATTAATGCTGTTTAATATTCATAATCAAAAGAAATGCTGAACGTGTGCATGTATATGAATAATTTATAATAGATTTTACAGAGAATCATCATCATCATCATCATCATCATCATTACTGCTGGCGGCACCTAAGCAAGTCAAATGAAATGTGTAGGATACTTGGATAAGAAATCAAAAATTCGTAGATATACATTCACACAAATTTAATTGCTTTGCCACATCCATAGATAATACATACATACGTATATACGAGTATTCGTATATGTATTACGTATTTCTTTGCCTTTTGAAAATTGGTAAATGGCATCACTACTATATGACTACTTGTACAATATACTATAAATAATAATCGACATCGACGAAGCGACATTTGCAATATTTTCCAACGTATCCGTTGCTTGATTACCGTTGCCAAGCATCCAAGCATCAAGAGATTCAGTCAAAAAATAATAACAACAAAAATAACACCCTATAATATCTGTACCACAATCAGTATCTGTACATAAATACAGTATACATACGTACATTGTATATTATTAGAGATGTCTGTGATGGGCAGCACTTTTAGCTGTCGTCATCTGCGTATTTCATACCATCTATTTTTCGCCCTCTCCCGTTGACTCTCTACATCTGTTTACATCTCACTGGGCGGACGAATGGTAGTAAATTACGCATACCATTGATGGAACTGAATAATTGATTATTTCAATTTTAATAATTCAGCTTAAGAAAGTGAAGAATAATGATTTTAAATACATAATAATAATATTGTTTTCTCTCAGTCGGTAATTGCATTACTAAATATATCAGCTATTTTTGGAATATAATTATTATTCTTATTTTGTTGTTGTTGTTGTTGTTGTTGATATAAAGTGACGACTTTAAGCAACGGAAATGATGAGAAGAATCAATAAGAATGTAGCTATTTTTGAGGTTTTTTTTTATAAGATAAGAAGTTGGAGAATTTTTGTAAAAATATATTGTAAATGAGTAGAAATTCAAGAGATAAGTCAGTGAAAGATAATGAATTTCTATTTCTGAGTTATCATTTTAGAGAGAATTGGGCTATTAAAAAACACTTTGGCGTTAATAATACTTTAAAATACGAGCAACTCAAAATTACTAAAATTCTCTTGTTGTGGTCTGTTTCGTGATTTTCATTATAGACTTTCTTCGTAAAATAAAAGTCACTGTTTTGATTTTACTAAGTCGGTACATACTGCCAACAGAAAGTGTCAGACTTATATTTATGTACTTTTCAGTATGTAAATAGTATTGAATCAAATTATGCTGATGAATATTAAATTTTTCTCATTAAAATAATTTTTTTTATATCGTCTTCGGCAGGAGTATGTTTTTCACATTTTCTCTTTTGAATCTCTTATCCTTGATGGAAGTTAGTCATAATATCCTCTGAGATATTTTAAAATATACACAGAAAAATATTTCTTTGAATTAATTTATTTTTATATATTTCATTTCTTAAATATTCTTTTAATTTTATTCTAAAAAAAAAAAAAATTAAACAATATTAATTGTCAAGGAAAAGAAGAAGAAGAGGAAAGAAGAAGAAGAAGAAGAATGTAAACATTAAAATTGAATTTTCCATAAATTTAAGTAAAAAAAAAACTTTTCGTAGCATTCCTTCACTAAAATTGACACTTAAATTATGATTTTTCGTCAACAGGCTACCACTGACTCTTCCGAAATTTTATGAATGGCAATATAATTGGTTCCGTTCATGAGGTTGCTTTTAGACTCTCTCAAATATTCATGTTGAGCGGTTCAAATAAGATTAAATGTATTTTTGCAATATCGAAATGTATGAAATATTTTTACTATAATGTCGAAATTATTTTTACAAACAAAATTGAAAAAATTTCGAACAAAAAAAAAATGTAAAGAATTAGCAATAATGCTAAAAATATAATTTTCATATTGTACATAAAAAAATTTCGATTTTACTGCCAATGTGCTTTCCATATTATTGCACACACACCGGTCGAATAACACATCAATTTGTTTTCGATCATATAACGGAACATTGTGGGCTGCAAAACGAAAAAATGGCATAATTATAAAATGTTATGACAGTGGCCGCAGGAGGAGACCCCACAATTTGCGCCAACTACCGTGGAATAAGTCTCCTGAGCATCGCATACAAGGTTCTATCGAGCGTACTGTGTGAAAGGTTGAAGCCTATGCTCAGCAACCTGATTAGAGCTTATCAGTGTGGCTTTAGACCTGGTAAATCCACCATCGACCAGATTTTCACACTGCGCCAAATCCTGGAGAAGACCCAAGAAAAACAGATCGACACACACCACCTATTTGTTGATTATAAAGCCGCTTTCGACAGTCCGGTAAGGGATTACCTCTACGCAACAATGTTTGAGTTCGGTATTCCTGCAAAGCTCATTCGACTTTGTAGAATGACACTGCATAACTCTCGTTGTGCAGTGAAAATTGGGAAGGACCTCTCCGCACCGTTTAATACCGAACGGGGTTTCAGACAAGGTGATTCGTTATCGTGCAACTTCTTCAATCTTATTATGGAGAAAATAATACGAGCTGCTGATCTACGACATAATGGCACTATCTTCAACAAAAGTGTCATGCTGTTAGCGTATGCCGACGATATTGACATAATCGGCATGAACACGCGAGCAGTCAGTGCAGCATTCTCAGAGTTGGAAAGAGAGTCGCGTCGGATTGGTCTCACGGTGAACGAGGGCAAGACGAAGTATCTAGTGTCAACAAACAAAGAGTCCCGGCGTCTTGGACAGCACGTCACTGTTGACAACTACGCTTTTGAAGTAGTAAGGGACTTTGTCTATCTTGGAACCAGCATTAACAGCAGTAATGACGTCAGCTTGGAGATCATGCGTAGGATAACTCTTGCTAACAGGTGTTACTTTGGGCTGAGTAAGCAATTGAAAAGTCGAGCCCTCTCTCGAAGAACGAAAACTACACTCTACAAGTCTCTCATCATGCCTGTCCTAACATATGGCGCTGAAGCCTGGACAATTTCCATCTCTGATGAGCGAATGCTTGGAGTTTTCGAGAGAAAGGTCCTACGCAGGATCTTTGGACCTATTTGCGTTGGTGGCGAGTACCGAATAAGGTACAACCATGAGCTGTACGAGCTATATGCCGATATTGACATAGTAAAGCGCATCAAAATCCAGCGGCTGCGCTGGCTAGGTCATGTCGAGCGAATGGAAGAACACGCTCCAGCTAAGAAGGTGTTATATTCGGAACCCGCTGGAGGACGACGCAGAAGAGGAAGACCAAACCTCCGGTGGAAAGACCAAGTACTGGAGAACCTGACGGCGCTTGGAATTTCTAACTGGCGCCAGCTAGCGAAGAACAGAGATGGCTGGCGAAGCATGTTATTTTCGGCCTAAATCGATATTCGGTTGTTATGGCCACATAAGTAAGTAGTAAGTAAGTGGCCGCATAACGAGGTATGGCTCTAGTTATATCTCAAAATTGTGCATCCACACAAAAGTGATTTTAAACCTATGATTTTTTAGGCGAATTTTCTTAGAATTACTTGTAAATTACTTCTTTTGCTTTACGATTTGTAGAAAAAATAAAAATTGGCTCACCCTAATATACATATATATATATATATATATATATATATATATATATATATATATATATATATTCAGATACATACATATATACCGATGCAGGTAAATATATTATATTGTATTTGATAGCTTCAAGTTAGAAAAGTGCTTTGACATGGTATTTTATAACAAAGAAAACAACTTAAATTACAAAAAAGAAGAAGAAGAAGAAGAAGAACAATATGCAGATGAATATGAAGAAAATATAATAACAACAACAATAAATAATAACAAGCAAGATTAATAATAATAATACTAATAATACCAATATTAATATACAAAGGACAACAGCAGCAGCCTGTTGCTTCAGCACGTACATAAACACATACAGACATGCAGTCATGCTCAGGTCAAAACGCATGACAATTCACATGTCTGGGGAAATTTAGAGACAAAAACGCTCATACATACATACATACATATATTGTATATAAATTGCATTGGCTTCATCCAGCAAGCAATTCCATTGTGAGATAATTGAGGTATAACAATCGTCGTGCAATGAGAGCGTAACGATTGGAAACTCAACAAAAGATTACAGCGGAAATTTTATATTCTATTTAGATGCAACAAATGGTTAAAGCAGAAGAAGAATAAATGGAAAAAGTTTGCTCTTTTGCTAATTCTCTTTTTCTGTCATAATCTCTTTTTGCTTATTTTCACTCTTACAGAAAAAGCTTTGACTTGACTTCCAATATTTGGGACATTGTACGATACAATAATATTGGAAGCAATCGACTTGGTCGGTACTCTCTCGCTTTTTCTTTCGTATCGAATCGTGTGATTCCATACATTAAAGGCGCTACCAACAAGTATATGTAGGTATGTGGGAGCATGCCATTCCACCAAAAACAGGTGGATATACTGGAAAATCATATGCATACATATAGATATTCTTATAGCTGCCTTTCTTGACATACGAATGGATACGCATATACATTCTGTTGTTTGTATGCCTTGCTTGTTAATATGCCTTTTGGCACAACTTTCCAGAAACGGGTTTTGTTATTATGTTCATGTCAGTCTAGGATAAATGCTTTAGACGGGCACAACAAGTGCGCGCGTATCAAAATCATACAGTTCATATTCGTTGTATTTGAAAGAAGAAGAAAAATATATATATAAATATAAATAAATCAAATAAAGCGACGGTAAATTAAATATACATTTCCAGTGTGTGAAGAATATCTAGAGTTCTTGTTCATTGTTAATAAATAGTGCATTATTTTATTGATTATTTTTAAATACAACAATTTCGTCATAATTACATACAAATAATATAGTCCCGCCTTCTCAATATCGGTAGTGAAATGGTGAAGTGTCTATTAAAAACCGCATAAAGTACCGATTGAAGAGTGTTTGTTAGGTACTCAAGTTATGAGTAGTGTGTAAGTGTTTGGGTAAGTGTGTGTGTGTGTGTGTGTGTGTGTGTGTGTGTGTGTGTGTGTTTGCTTGTTAGGAGTTTTGTGTTTATATATGTATGTATACGTATATATGTATATTCAAATTAGTCGAATGAAAAACGGTAAACGAATTTTCTCTTTAATGGTGTAAAATATGTATATGTATGTATGTGTCTCCTTACATGAACACCATTAGTATAGACATGTCTGTATGTGTGCAATTTCATATATATATATATATATATATATATATATATATATCTATATATCTATATATATATATATATATATATATATATATATATATATCTATATATATATATATATATATATATATATATATATATATATATATATATATATATATATATATATTTTCGTACATTTACACACATCGTATTTGAGATACGGAAAGGGAAATTACAAATTTACATTTTTCACGTTGACAACTTCTTCTGTTGCTGTACTCTATGTACTCTTCCGCTGAGCAACGCGGCGTCGAAGGGAAATTAATATTTTAAGCTACCGGTATATAAGTGAGTGCGATAAGTAAGCACAGCGTCAAACGGAAATTTTAAATAAATCAATTGTGTGTGTGTGTGTGTGTGTGTGTGTAAGTTCGCTACGCAACTCATTGCTTGTTTTAAGTTAAATAAAATTCGCAAAAATATATTATTTTTAATGAAATATTTCTATTTCAAATATAGCTAAACGTCATATAAAGCAAATGCGTAATCACTTCGCACCAACAACATCAATATTCGTTGGCTAATTTATTACTAGTCGCTTCGTGTGCATAATATGTGACATCTAAATGTGACGACAACCATCATGTATTAATTAGTTAAAAATAAAAATTCATATCTCTCTGAAATTATAACGCAAAAAAGCAAGTGTATACGTCATATCATATATATATATATATATAGATTTATATTATATATTTGAGGAAAACTTTTGAAATATAAATATTGTTTATGTGAAAAAAATTTCAAAATAATATTGGCATTGTAAACGAAATTAAGAGAAAATAAAAATAACAGCAAAAACAAAATAAATTATAAATTGTCTATTCTGTGCCAATTAATAAAGTCGAAATAGTAAAGTAATACAATATTTGCACTTTAAGCTTGATCCATATTTTCATTTAAACATTTTAATATTGAATAATTTCTGGCAACACATGCTATAGACACCCAAACACACAGTTTCAATCATTAACCTCCACCGATAATATTTTTCTATACTACTTACTTACTACATGCAAATTTCTTTAACCGAATACTACTTACACTAAATATACAAAAAAAAAAAAAAATTAATAAATATTGAGTGAAAAATTGTTGTATCTCTAACTAAAAATTGTGAAGATAATCAATCAATCAAATATATACATATATATATAACAAAACCTCCTTGAAAATAATAATAAACAAAAAAAAAAAAAAAAAAAGCAAAACATAATCCATAAAACTTATTTTTGATAATAAATGGAACGAAAAGAAAAAACAAAAGAAAAATATCATAATTTTTGCCCATTTCAAAATTGAAATTATACAAGTAATGCTTGTTTTGTTTGTACGTATACGTAACCTCTAATTTGAAGCACAGAACAGAAACAGAAGAGAAGAAAAAAGAAAAGAAAAAAAAACACAAACAAACAAAATAAACTTTTTGATTTGTTTGTGTGCATGTATGTTGTGTAAAATCCTATGTGTTAAACACAACAGTCATAACACTAGCAACAACAACAACAACAACAACAACTACAATAATAACCATAACAATAGTAAACGAAGGAAGCATCACCAGATATTTGAACAACAGCAGACAAACAACAAACAAATATCAAAATGTTTTTCTTTTGGATAATCGTTTTAGGATTACTTGCAACGAAGCCAACAAGTAAGTTTATTCATTTACTTACACTTTCTTTATTATTCACATTGTGTTCATCAAATATGCGTTTTTTTTTTGTATTTTTATTATGATTGTACATTCTGTATTTATGTTCTTTTATTTTTGTAAAAAATAAACATTGATAAGTACATAACTCTAAAAGTATGAATGTTTTTTTAAAGTGGGCTTAAATTGAAGTGTTCTTTAAATAGATTTAATTCTCTTAAGTAAATCATTTTGTCTTGATTTCAACGATGTGGGGAGAATAGATTTTTCAGATATAATATAGATGGAATGTTTGGAAAGACTATATTAGAGCTGATATCATATCTACTCTGAATATTATTTTCATGGTTTTTTATAAACAAAACAAGTTCTTAAAGACCCTATTTAGCTAGCATCCTTAAAAGTCAATGTATGAATTTGCCCCATATTACTACGCCCTTATGAATTAAGTAGCTCGAAGCTTCATTAAATGTTGTTTTATTTGGTGAAAGTGTATTTCAGTTTTTGACTATTACTACTAGCAAGTTTCTTTCTTCAAACTGTTACTCATGAAGCTAATCATGAAGCTAAATGTATTAAGAAGTCAACCTGCGATTTGCTTTTTTTTTCAAAAACTGCATCTACAAAGAGTACGAATAGGATACAGTCACTTTTCTATGTTCACACGAAATATGTCAGATCCTTAAAAAATGTCAAACGCTATATACTTGTATGCCCGTCATCGCACATAAAAACTCGTAAAGCTTGATATTTAAAAAGGTTATCTTAACTGATGGGTTCTTATAAAATTCCATCTTCGATAACTCAACTTTGAAGAATTCAACTGATACAAAATACAAAACAATACAATCAACAATACAAAAAAGAGATTTTGCAAATGATTCACAAAAGGCTTCAATAATCGCAAAATTTTCTTAAATTATGCATCTCAAGTTGAAGTTCAAGTTGGTGTTTAATTGTATTAGAAGTTTGATTTTAAATTATCTTAATATCAGCGTAAAGCTCGTGTAGTTCGATCAAAATTTTTTTGCATTTAAAGTGAGCATAATTAGATTCACATAAATTAATGGGTATAATATTGATTTTCTGCTCTGAATTTTTGGTGCACATTCATGTTTGATTTTAATTACGGTGGGCATTTTTTTTTTGCTATGACGAATAATATTTGCAATAATATCGAAATATTTTTAATGTCTAATCACGTTTTTTTTTGGTATTAATGCAAAAAATATTTGCGAACAAATAATGTCGAAATAATGTCGAAAATATGGGTGCCGTAGCTCAGTGGTTAGTGTGTTCGCCTTCTGATCTGTAGGTCGTGGTTCAATACCCGGCTGATGCATAACAAATTTTATATCGAAAAGATTTTTCTTTCGAATGGTACCCACCTGTCGGCAAGCAATTGGCAATTCTTCCGACAGTAACAACTTGCCATGAAAAAGCTTCTAAAAAGAACTCTGTGACAAAGCTCAGAAAAAGTGATGTCACAAGTGTTCTGCCGTTCGGAACCGGCTAAAATAAGTAGGTCCATTCTAATACTTTTTTTTTTTTTTTTAATGTCGAAAATATTAATTCACAATTCCATATATTATATATTATCAGTGACTTGTTAGGAATTCAAATTGTAGTGTGTATTTGCAGAAATTTTGAATTCGAGATTTTGAAAATTCGAAATTATATTTTTTAGGATTTTTTTCTAATATAAAACTCTTAGTCATCTCCAAGTAAATAAACAACTATTTTGTTTCATAAGCATTGACCAAATTTCGTATGTATCATCGACCAACCCATTTCACTTTGGCAATATTTTGTCATAGACATTGAGGTTACAAATTTTTGCACATATTTTAAAGTAGATTGATTCATTTTACAAATATATTACATTTAAAAATTATTCTATGACAACAACTGGGCTAAGAATGTATTACACGTTTGTTTCGGTACTATTGTTCATTAGAAAGTTACAGTCGATTTTCTTTATTATACATCAAATTAAAAAAAAAATCTGTTTTTTTTATTTATTTATTTTTTCCCCAAAAACATTTTCCTAATTACAATTGTGTCTCTAGCACATACAATGAGAGTATTTATATATTCGTACGGACACAAGAATTTTTTACGCACTCACTATCATATTAATAGAGCGCAAAGCATAGCTCCAATAGCTCCAATAGCAGAAAAATGAGAAATGGATTTTGTCCATAGACTTAGAATGAAATTTAATTTCTTGAAAAATTTCATATAAAAAAGACAAAAATAAACAACACTGTAGAAGTTGAAAATTCGATGAGCGTGTCTGTGAGCAGTGTACAATGTCATAATTGCTTCATAAAATTATGTCTCCTATTACGAAATATCTTTATTAAATTGATTATAGTATTCATTAGCTAAGTATCAAAACTATATCAAGTGGAACTTCTAGTTGGACAAAATGATTAGCATATTTCTGTTGAAATTGTATTATAAGTGAATGCTATGTTTATTTTAATTATAATTATAATGCTATAAAAAACAAATATTCTTTGTTATTTCGTGGAACAAATTGTAAAAGCCACACCTAAAAATATTATGAAAATGAAAAATTTATAAAATAATTCGAATGCATTAAAATAATATATTTTAATGTACAATACTTACGCAAAATATTGTATTTACATATCTATTTGTAAAATCGAAAGAAACTTTTCTTTTACTGAATATTTATGATGAAATAAAATATGTATTGAATCATATAAATGAATAATTCATAATGCGAATGCGAAAGTTAGTCGCAAGTGCAACAACGATAAACCAGTGAATTGTTAATAGACTAGAGAATTCTATTGTAACATATTGTGCTCTTCGCACTCTTTCGTTAAAGTAGGAAAAATTATAAATTCAATAAGTATAGCCATCCAGAGAGAGAGAGAGTCCATAGAATAACAACACTCTCATACGATTTTACCATATTTAAACAATTTTATGAAGCAGTCTAATTAACAATTGTACAATTGAAAATGACTGTTGCTCATATTAAGTATTTTATTAATAGAGTGATAATTAACTATTATGATGATGATGATAATGACAATGAGATTCATAAAATTCAATTTAATTATATTTAGTATTGTTCTACTTGTTACGAAATATAGTGTTGATTTATGTTAACGCAATTAGTGCAATGGAATTCGATGGATTTTAAATTGTTGCCATTAATTGATTAAATGATTGAATGACAGAAGGATAAAAATTAATGAACTGAAAACATTTATATATTGTATGTAGTTATAACAAATAGTTTTAAACAATTGAAAATATTAACTTGGGCAATACCGAAGCTTACATACCCTCCAGAATGACGGATATACTTTCATAATTTCGAGTTCATTTCCAGCCTATTATTTTTATCACTTGTTTGGTGAAAAAAATAATTGTATACAACAATTTTCGGACCTAGAGCTTTATATGTTCGTGCATAAAGTACGCTTAAGAACATTTTTCATTTTTTTTTTTGAGAGGAAGGAGTAGTTTTGATTCGATCTCGTCAATTTTCGAACACCTATACTCATTACCGAATATAATCGGATAAAAGCGTGAGTAAAGAACGAAGGAATGTATGAATGACCTGCTTAATAACCTAATAGCCTAGACAGACGGCAGCATAATTCCGGATTACCGGCGCATTTAATCCGAATAAAAAAATAACCTGACAGACGGCAGTATTGCGGATTAACTAAACGGCTGATTGCTGTTTTATTAGGTCTGTCCACTTACATTACTATCACTGTCATCTATCACTCTCGATATGAGAAAATCTACAAGAAGTACGTGAACTGAAAACTATAAGAAACTTGTAAATTGACATTCACAGTTCTTAATTGACAGCTGGATTTATTTGTTCGCCAACGCTTTTCATGTTGAAAACTGTTAACAATTGTTGAAAGTTTTTTGTTAGCGAACACACCAAATATTTTGTAAAATGGATGGAGAAAAATTCACAATAGACAATTTTTAGCGGTATTGCCAGCGCAAATTGACCTAATCCTCTTTTATTTTGAGAATTAGCTCATAGAGTTTATGCGGATTAGCTGCAGTTAATGCCCGAGTTAATTCGAATTAACTCGGTAATCCGGAATTAGGCTGCCGTCTGTCTAGGCTATAAGGGCAATCTTAAATCAGGATTGTTAAAAATTATGGAACTGAAAGCTGTGTTTAGTATATTGAAGTTTACTGAAAAACAGAGATGTTATTTCAGTAGGCATTGTATCAACGAATGCACGGTTGCATTTGTGCAATTTTTTTAAACTCTCTTTTAAGTCTTTTCCACGGATAGACAAAGCACTCTGGTAAAATCGTAGAAGAAAAGCTCCAAAGGCTACAAGGCCTTAATGGTAGCTGAACTATTGGAGCAGTAAGTTTTTCTTGCAGCCCACAACCATAACCACGGCTTACCAGAGACCATAGAGGATAGCAATTCTGATGTTGGTATCGTCCATCCTTAAACTCGTGTACCAATTAAGAATGAGCTAATTTATGTGTGGTGGAAGAATCTCATTACATACGAAAACACATCTTAATTGAGGGCAGTAAGTTCTTAAAAAATCAAAATGTTCAATCATAAAATCGATGAATATTTTCACAATCAATTAAGTAGAATTAATCATATTTCAGCATGAAGTCAAGCAACATCTTCTCACTGTATTCCAATTAAGCGCTGTCATGTGCATTTTTATACAACCTAACTATACGATCAATTAACTATAATGAACATAATTAATTACATGCTCTTCTACTTATACGTACCACATGTAGGTACTCGAATATACATTACGTATATAGAAATCTGTTAAATGATTAAATTTAAATTTTCTACCGCCTGCCATGGTATATCGAATCGATAAACAATCTATGATATTGTACCGCATAAATATGTAGTACTCCTACCAGGTGATTTCTGGTTGACTACCGTTGGTTGGCATTTGTTCCTTATTCTGACTTCTGCTCTGATGTTCATATTGAATTTGATAATGCCTCTGATGCCTCTGATGACGAGGCGTCGTTACGTGGTTTCGCAATTTTAATTACACATGAAAGTAGGCCACAAAAATTAAATTTCATTACATACTATGAGTATATTCAGTAAACCACTAACCAATGACGATGTGGAAAACAGCGACGACGACGACGATGATGATGACGATGACGATGAAGATGACGATGATATTCAAGCAAAAGGTAATCACGAAGTAGCACGCCTTCATAATCATCAATTTCTTAACATACTCTATTACACTTTTGATGAAAGCAGGCAGGCAGGCAGACACGAAGGCAAGCAGGATAACAGGTAATAAAATTTCGCCCAGTAAAAGTTGATAGAATAAATGACGAAGACGACAGTAATTTTAAGTAAACAAAAAATGTAAACCAAAAAAATACTCAATAACAAAAACATTAGCTACATCAATTCGTTTACCAGTAAGCACGTTTTAGCAATTTGCCCATGCCTGATGTGAGTTTTATGAATGCAATGAATATACAACAGCAATATGTAGTAACATAAAGAATGGGCAGAAGCAATAGTAATTGCAACAACAGCTAGAATAAAATCAATTTGAAGTCATTAAATAAATGAAATGAACCTATATTGAATGTGCACGAATCGCACAGTGGAAGGATAGAAAAATTACTTATAAGTATTTCTGAGTACATGAATCGATCATACCATAAACTTTAATATTAATATCGTGAAACTTCATAGTAGGTATATACATATATGACCCTCTTGAAAATAGCATGATGATATATAAGTGATATAAGTGGTATAAAATATTGATGACATGTCATGGTTAAGTCTTTTTAATATACCTAATGTCATATTGTAATCATTGAGATAATATTTATCATTCTATTTTGTTCATTTCTATAATTTTACACTTGAACTAATCAACTAAGTTCTATGTGTCTATATTTTGTTACAGAGAGCACGTTTAGAAGTTATTTTGTTTTTATGGCAACTAGTTAGTGTAGGTGGAATTGCCAAATGTTTAGAGTAACAAGTTGGAATATGATCAAATATTTTTTTTAATACATTTTCACTCTTCACGAAATTATTCCAAAATGTGTGATGTGCAAATATTTTTTAGACAACATGCTCGATATCAAGTAAATAATAAAATACAAGTATTGAGTATTCAGTATCGATAAATAGTAGGTATTCAGTATTTACTCGTAGATATTGCTATCGAGGTACGTAACATTATTTATGACAGTGCCATTTAAATGTTCATTTGACGACATGGATTATGATATGGCAGGCTATATATGTACGAGTACAAATTAACGTATTTTTATTATTGATGCTAGCGACAGAGTACAACAGTAGCTGATAGAATAACATAGTATAGAGTACATAAATGGTACCATAAATGGGAAAAATGTGATAACATATAATGATGCACCAAATTGTTATCATTTGTGTAGTAACTTTTGTTACTACCGCTATTATTTACCTGTAGTAAAAATCATTATTTTACATGCTACAATAGAAGGTAATGAGGTATTAGAAGTAAAATTACTAGATGTGTTATATATATATTTTATGCTTAAGTGAAATGAGCTATTGTGGAAGAAGATGATCACATGAAGGTTGAGTTATACAAATTTATAAATGTCCATTATTAGAGTGTTGTATTGCATTGCAACCCTAATCTATTGTGCACCATAAATGCCCATTATATCTAATACATTTTGGTCAGTCTTGAACTGGTTTTCTGGTTTAAATTAAAGCCTTTACTTTAAGCTATTTGATTATGCCTTCCTGATGATTCTTTATGGAACAGGTTTTACATACCTTTTTTTCGAGTACTCGAAGTAATATCCATATATTAGTCATTTACGAATAGCATTAGTTCACATATAATATAAACTAAAAACACCCAATAATAATAGATGAAATTTATATTTAACATTTACTCCATTTTCAGGTAGAAATTCTTTGTGTGTGCGATTTCTCGATTTTGATACTCGTTGTGAGTTTTCGTTGACTAATGGTGAATGGGTTAAATGCTGATAACCACAGATATCAAATTGCATGTAATCAGGAGGAAATTAATTGAGGAAAATCAGTAAATAACCCCACAGCTTTCAAGAATTTGCCACTAGAGGGGTAAAATGTAGAGCTGGCACACATTAATTTTTTCTTCACAAGATGTTCCCTGTACACACTCAATTTCTATCTCCACCTGTACGGGGGAACCCATTCAAAATTGAAGATACTTCTTTAATTTGGGCCATCTTTGTTATTATAAAAATCAATTTCTTAGTGTTTTTACCTTGAATATATCTACCAAGAGTTTAAATATATACGTTTATACCATCGAATCACCATAATTAACTTAGAATTTGCCAAATTGCCTTAGTAAACAGAACTAATTCCGTAGACAGTAACTACAAATTTTCCTATGGGGAATTGTTGTAATTGTAACTGCGTTGCTACTATTGCCATTACATACAATTGAGTGAAGTGTAATATTAGCTGCAATTATTATTGATGACATTAAAACGCAATTGTCACGTGCGCATTATTAATGAGAACGAACGTGAACCGGAGAAATGGAAATGCAGCCAATATAAAACACATTTTCACACACACAAAAGCAATAATAATAATAACATACATACATAGAATGAAAGAGATCTTAATTTTATGCAACATACAGTAACACATTGAAATCTGTATACATGATATAAAGCTCGAATGAATGGTGTCATAAATTATGCAACGATGTATGAAAGGCTTGTTTGTGTGTGTGGGTGTGCAAATGTGTAACATATGACGATTATGATGAATGTAATACAAGAGAAATATAAATGAGAGAAGAACAAAAATGAAATTCATTTAAATTGTACGAGAATTGTTACTGTAGAAGTAGTAGTAGTAGTAGTAGTAGTAGTAGCAGTTGTTGTTGTTGTTGTTGCTGTAGCATTGAAAATCCTTTTTGGAAGATTAAAGGCACATACGCTCGTATATTTAAGTGAATAAGTACCATTATGAGTACATGCATGGCTTATACTGGTATGATGAGGGCATCCTAATGAATAAAAGTAAGTTATGAGTAATGTTTTGTTATTGTTGCTTTTATATAAATGAAGCACATACGTACGTACGTACACTTCAAAGTGCATATGTACATATATTATAGTATATTGTATTTATTTATATTATGTACACACCAACATTCATACAGAGAGAGAGAGAGAGGTTATAATATAAATACAAAATATAAAAATAAAGCACCAAAGTACCAAGTGTCCTTCAAAAATTTTTGTAATATACATAAATATAGACATCAGCACATACGTATATATACGCCCACATACACACACACACATATGTCTATGAGTACTTTTTATAAAAAGTAACTAAAACAATATAACAAGTAGCAACTGGAAGCTATGATATAAAGGGTTATCCATTTTGCGGTTTCAAAAGTAAATGTAAATAAAACACATATAAAATATTTTTTATCATGATATTTCTTTTTTATTATAAAGTTTAAACGTTGACATTATGTGTGAAATACTACATCATTTAAATGACCACCACGCGAATTGTTTGACACATATTGGGCGGTATCTCAGCCATAACGTGACTAATGTTGGTTTTTAGGTGCTCAAGAGTTAAAGGTTTATCTGCATAAACACGGTCTTTCGCGTAGCCCCACAAAAAAAAAGTCAAGCGGTGTCAAATCGCATGATCTTGGTGGCCACTTGATATCGCCACGACGAGAAATTACGCGGCCAGAAAATTTCTCTTGCAATAAAGCCATATTCGCTCGAGTTGTGTGGCATGTGGCACCGTTTTGTTGAAACCATATATTCTCTAAGTCGTATTCTTCAATAGCAGGCAAAAAAAAGTCGGTTATCATATGACCATAACGCTCCGAATTGACGGTGACAATCGTTCCATCGTCGTTTTCGAAGAAGTAAGGTCCAATCTCACCTCCGGACCAAAGAGCGCACTTTTTGTGAAGCAGTGGCCTTTCTTCAATTACTTGAGGATTCTCAGAACCCCAAATACGACAATTTTGTTTGTTAACATACCCACCGAGTGAGAAATGTGCTTCGTCGCTGAAGAAAATTTTGTTCGAAAAATCGTCGTCCACCGCCTGTTGTTCAAGCACCCATTCGACGTATTTACGACGTTGTGAATGGTCAGCTGGCTTCAGTTGTTGTGTGAGCTGGATTTTATATGGATGTGGGTGTAGTGGTGCCGTAGCTCAGTGGTTAGTGTGTTCGCCTTCAGATCTGTAGGTCGTGGTTCAATCCCCGGCTGATGCATAACAAATTTAATATCGATAAGATTTTTCTTTCGAATGGTACCCACCTGTCGGCAAGCAATTGGAAAAAGTGATGTCACAAGTGTTCTGCCGTTCGGAACCGGTTAAAATGAGTAGGTCCCTTCTAATACTGTCCAAATTTAAGACGCACAACAGTAATGGAAGAGAAGCTCGGCCAATGAGCCCTTTGGGGCTTTAAGTGCCACATATTTATTTATTTATTTGTGCCGTAAGACAGTCCTAATTCCTGAGAACGACGAGGAATCGACACATTCGGGTCTTCGGCAACACTTTCACTTACAGCAGCGATATTTTCGGTGGTACCAGCGAAACGATGATGCACAGGCCTTACAATATCTGTAACCGATCCAGTCTCTTCATATTTCTTCACAATTTTGCCAATTGCTTGCGTAGTTGGACGATTATGTAAACCATAATCTCCTCTTAAAGCACGATATGTGGCTGTGGCAGAAACACCATTTTTGTAGTAGGTTTTTACAATTTTAATGCGTTGTGCGATAGTTAAGCGATCTATTTTCGCAAATGTCAGACTTTGAACTGAAAAAGAAAGAAATTGTTTTAACAACTCAGTTTGACAGATGTCGAATTCTAGCCCTATACTTTTGAAACCGCGAAATGGATAACCCTTTATATTCATATGGTAGCAGAATGTATGTATAGCATATGAGTAGTAACATGAAAGTACCCAAGTGAGTGTGCACTTGTCCATAATCGCAATAATTGTCTATGTTTTTGTCTGTCCGTCTGTCTGTTTGTTCATGCCAGCATTCTTCAATGCTCTTCTTTACTTATTAAATTCATACAAGTAAATGTGTATGTGTATGCGATAGAAATATATGTATGTGAATCACTTTAGCTCGGCACAAGTTCACGTATGTCTTTAGCAATCACAATTCTACTCAATGCAAACGAAGCACAGCATGTGAGTGTGTTTGTGTGTACCTACAATTGTTGCATGCAGGCTCATATTGTATGTTTCTGTATTTCTTGCAGTCTTATATGTACGAATCTGCATCCTTAAATATGTCTATATATTTGTACATATTTTCATTTTCGTTCTCTGTTCTCAGGGACTTGTTACCACATACATACATATGTATATATGAGAAAGACATGATAACTGAGTAAAAGTTTTTTTTCTTTTTTTGTTCATTATGTCAGTACACATTTTGCATATCTTCAATGTTATCATTGTCTTTCATTTGTTCATTCTGTCCTTTACCACATATTCCATTCTGCTGTCAACTGTGTCGTCGTAATGAATTCGACGTGATGTGTAATATATGTAAATACACAATTTGTGGTGTGATGTATTGCATGTTTTTTTTTTAGAGAAAATTCTTTTCTTTTGTTTTTTCGTTCTTTTCTGTTTGTTTTCATTTTGTTCATGTCGAAAATTGAATTTTAATTGCGTGGAAATGTATGGAGAGTAGAAAACAATAATGCTGCAATTTGCATTGTGCAACAGTAAAGATGAAAGCTACTCAATATGATTTAAAAAGTTAAGTGCAACTTATTTCATGTAATTTATTGGCAATGTTCTTGGCATTTCCTTTTTTGTACTCTATGATGGATGTATGTGATTTCATAGTGATTTATGTATGACTCTTCTCTTTTGCGGAGGATTTATCATACAAATGTAGTGTATATGATTTGTGATCCAATAGGATTTATGTGGCATACATACAATGTCTTAGTTAGTTGATGTAGATTTATTTAATGATAACTTTGATCATTAGAAAATGAAATTCTAATTCCTATAATTTAATTATTTAAATACTAACTTGAATATTTGTTAAATATTAATCGTTTAAAGATTAAGAAAGTTGTGGCGGTTTCTGTTTTTTTTTTTTAATTTCGTGTCTTTGGATATAAGCTACACTAAATATTAGGCGACTTTGTGAGCTATATTAAATAGTGATCTTATGGTTTCTCTTTCTGATATTTATCTATGATTATCCTAGGTAAAAGAATACTGTAAGTTACTGAAGATATTAAAAACTCCATAACTTTGTATATTAAATCGTGAACGTGGCTTTTTGATTTTTTACCAACAAAATCATTTGCCATAGACAGGAATAGGTAGTAATCACTTGGTGCCAGGTTCGGACTATAAGTTGGATGCATAAGAACTTCCCAACCAAGCTCTCGGAGCTTCTGGCGAGTCACTATCGATGTGTGTGGCCTGGCGTTGTCCTGATGGAATCCAATTACTCTCCTATTGGACAAAAACTGGCCGCTTCTGGGCGATTGCTTTCTTCACACAGTCCAATTGTTGACAGTACAGTCCAGAATTAAGACTTTGGCCGTAGGGGAGCAGCTCATAGTAGATTATTCTCTGCCAATCCCACCAAACACATGGCAAAACCTTCCTGACCGTCAATCATGGCTTGGCCACCGTTTGCGCTAGCTCACCGCGATTCGTTCACGACCGTTTTCGCTTGACGCCATCGTAAGTGACCCACTTTTCATCAACAGTAACTATCCGCTTCATGGAAATTCGGTTTATTTAGTACGATTTCTTTTCTTTTTACTACACCTGATATATACATTTTGAGTAGTTAAAATAACCATAATGTGTATTTATAATTTATAATAGACATAAAATATTTTTTTGCGTCCTTCTCACCATCCATATTGGTATGGAATCGCATCGCACTACAGAGTTGAAATTTGGTCTGGAAGTTAAGATTTGTCGATGTCACATTTGCTTAATACCACAACTTTTCTAAATAAAAATCAATATTTGAACAACTTTACGATAAAGTAGTACAACAATTGGAGATTTTGTGGGATATTTGTGGTACCTTCAGAACTTCTGTTGAACCACAAATTATTTATAACTGTTTGAAAAAAAAAAAAAATGCCAATAAACTTTATCGAAATAAATATTGGAAATTTATCAGGATGAAATACTAGCTATTTGTACTCTCATTCTGAACAATATGGTTGTAAATGTAAATATTTGGATAACATCACTGTTCTCATGGTAAATGCGATGTCATCTAATGGATCTTTCCTTAGTCACATATATATTTATATACATTCTCATGTTTATGTATGAATAATGCGATATAAAATGATAAAATGTTAACAATAGAAACTTGTCTAGTATGAAATTGACACTAAGCAACCATGAACGTTTGATAGACATGTTTGTAAAAAAATATGAGCTTCATGAAATCACCATATCGAATATAACCTTAGAATATGGTAAATTTAATGACATTGTTCAAAATCATACACAAATTTTTATATTGCAAGACAATCAAAAAGTTATAAAATATTGTTAGGTAAGCATCAACACGAAAAAGAAGAAGAAGAAGAAGAAAAATAAGATGATGAACGATAAAAAGCATCACAACTTTTTATGACTGTAAAGATATAAACACCTTCTATACTATTTACATACATAGATATTTGTTACCTTTTCAAGTACTTACTTATGTACGTATGTATGTATGTAGTATATGGAAATGAAGCACAATCATGTTGATAAAGTATATAAATGTAATGGAAAAGTAAACAGTTTGATAAACTTTTCAACAAAAATGATATATAATAAGTATAATATATATACATATATTTATATATAAATTTGAGGCATATTATATCTGCTACATCATATTTATTGTGCTTCAATGAGTATAAGTGAGTGTCAAACAGAAGCCTTAAGGAAGTAAATGTGAGTAAATGTACAAGTATATATGAATTGTATTGTATTGACTCATAATTGACTTCGATACTCAAAAGTATTGAATGGGTACTTATAAATTTAAGTCACTACTATTTAAAAGAACGTTTCAGTTGACCAATTAAATAAGAAATACTAGTCCTCTCAGGCAAAAAATATGGAATTCCGTACGAAACTAGAAAAATACAAAATTTCGTGCTTTCAGTCGATATAATCTTAGTACTGGCATACGAGTCTTGAAGTTGGAAATACTGGTAAACACCATAAGTTTTCATATTATTCAACGATAAGAGAGTTCAAATATAAGTCCAAAATTTTTCTCCAATATTTATAACATATTTACCACTTATGTTCAGCAAAGTATGTAGTGTTCGAGTGTTACGACCGTTATATTATTCGTGCCTTAAATTGTACACAAGATGATAAATACGATGCTCTCAAAATGTAATTAAATGATGTGTTGAGATTTTTTTAACATAATTTGGTCAATTCTAGAACAAATTTAGGTCACATTCTTTCAGATTTACATGTTCGAATGTCGCGTCCATAACCATGAACTGCCCATAAATACTCATGTAGAAAATGAATTAGAATTTTCGTTGCTATTCAAAAAGACTTAGCTTTTATTTTAATTTATCATTGCTTCTTTTAAAAAACAACATTTGACTCGATTGCTATTAAAGGGTTAAGAGTGTGGTGTATATGTTTCTAATATCACTTAGTTGATGGCAAGTGGTAAATAAACATAGAGTTGCGTTCAACTACCTACTCCATCATATATCAATAAAATCACAAGGGATGACTAAGTTGTGTTGGTGGATTGCTGATTAAAATGATTCAGCGACAAATTGTACATATCACGTAAATTTCTCTGTGACATAAACTTTCGTTAGACTTTTATAATAATACCACTTTAATCGATATATGTATATGTATGAGCATGTAGGTACCTGTGTATAAAATGTATCATTTATCAAAATCATATAGCTGCTTAAGCTAACGTAAGCTCAAGTATCTTGAGTTTGTACATATTATTCAATAAACAATGACATTAAGTGGAACATTTTTTGTTGACACAGATGTGCGGCGTGCTACAATACATAACGCATACGCACACCAACTCACGCGCATGTACGAGCATACCTAGGTGTATACGTGCATGTACACTTATGTTGATACTCGTTAGTTGAAATGAAATTTTGTAATTAAAATGCTTTGGTTGTTATTATTATAATTTTAACATTTCTGCTCGTTTTTTTTGCCCCCTGCCTCTTCGCACTCTTAAAAATATAATAATGTTATTTACACACAATATAGTAGATGTATGTATATATGAAGAATTTCTAGGTATGCATAATTATTACCATGATTTTCATATTATTCTTTTTATGATCCCTATTGTAATAATATTCTACACCTGCATGTATACAGGACGAATGTGAATATATGTAGTTATGCAGGTGTATGCTTTCACAAATTAAAATGAGGGTATCAACATATCTACCGCATAAAATTAATTAAAAAAATAGGTACCTACTTATGCCATTATTTTTATTATTATTCTTGTTTTTTGTTTTTTTTTGCTTTGTAATGTAAAACTATGAAATTAATTGCTGAGTGTTTACTTGCATCTATTGTAAATAGTTTTTTGCTTGTTTATTTATTTAAAAGAGAAAGAATGAGAATAGCTTTTCTATGAATGTATGGGTGCATAAATACTTTGTTATTTCTTTCGTATGAATTAATGCTTTGTATTTTTGAAATGAATATAGAAATGCTCGTAGATGGGTTAAATAAAGATTTAGATTTAATATACCTAAGGATTTTTAAAGGAGAATGTACGAATTTAGCATTTCACAACATTTTGACGTATCTTTACATACAAAACACGCCAACGTCAATGCACTATCCACTGAGTTACAACACACACAAGTGTCTAACTAAGCACTGATGAAAAATATCATCATAAACTCTAGTCATTCGAATATGGCTTTAAATAAATGATTTTTTTCCCATAAGCTACAGTAATTATAACCAGAGCGCTAAGAATAGCCTACTCATAATAGCCAGCCAATATTTAAACAATTCAGAATCGTTTGAGAAGCATTTCTGGTATCTTATAAAATTACTAACACAATACGTCTTGTATAAAATTCAATTTTTGCTATATCATTTTTGCCATATTCTTTATTTTTCAGCTAAATTACAATAATATTTGATATTTGACAAATATTAGATTTGTAATTGAACTTATACATACCACAGCTGCCAACAATTTTAAATAATAATAACTTAAATGGAAATTGTTAAAAAAATATGTTTCCAAAATCAAATATTAGATTTAATAATTGATTTCTGTACGTTTACTAATAGGAATGTATATTTGTATTAAAAAAAAAGCTTTCGTTCAAATTGTTTTCAACTAGCAATAGTTTACAAATGAAGAAAATCTAATCAAAATTGAATAAATATAGGAAAAAAGGCCAATAATATTCAATGAAATGTAATAGAAATCAAATAAAATAATAAAATATTGCCGACGTCAACAAAACAACATATTGATACATGCAAAAAAAATATGTACGTATACATAAACCTACAAATGTTCCTACACATTTGTGTATAGGTTATATTTAATTTATTCTGGTTCAAGCATAGAAACAATCGGTGAGCAACATGCTGTAGCTACATATGTTTCGCAATATAAATATTATGTATACAATATTTATATATTTTTTTTTTTGCATATGTTTGCTTCTTAATAACGATATATGTAACATAAGTATATTTTATGTAGAAACAGTTTAAATATTATTTTCTGAATGTAAATTTTTATGTAACAAATATGTTGCCATACATATACGAGTGTAGTATAGTAAGAATATGAACATATGTGTGACTATGACATTTGTCCTTGATATATGCGTACGCACTCATACGTATGTATGTATTGGAGTGAATATAACGAATTTTAATGACACATATAAGCATTGTGGTCACAATCAGAATCATAATTGTATACGTTAACATATAGGTACTCAGTTTACTCTCACATCTTCCTACGCAGTGTTGCCAGTTTACTTGGCTCAAGGCTAAATTTTGCATTATTTTACATTTCGCCGAAAGTAGAAATCACTTTTTTAATTGAGTTGCATCAAAAGCTAACTAAAAGCTGAAATTGAAAGAGTGTAATTTCCAACATATTACCCGGGACCCACGGGAAAAATCGAATCTATTTTTTTATGGTTTAATCACCGACCACTTCAATATAAGAAAAGAAAAATATTGATATTGATATTGATTGAAAAAATCCTAGTACACTGCATTAATCGCGAAAAATTTATGCAATTATTTCAAGTTTTTTTTTTATATGGACTTGAATTCGACTCTTGTTTAAAATAATTTTGGCAATAATGTCGAAAATCTAAATATATAAAAATGATTGTTCGATATTATTTCAATTTCTACAGTAATTCGTTCAAACTTAATTGAAGTAGATGAAAAAGTTTATGAATGGGAAGAACTATTTTCGACAATTTTCGATAATTTTGAAATAAGTTCTAATTTCTTTTTTTTCTTGCGATATTAATGCACACTTTTCTTTCTTTAACCAATATTTGTATTTTCAACAATGATAATACCGAAAATTTGATCAATCGATAAAAGAATGGTTCTACATTATTGCAAAACTTATTCGACATTAATTCGTTCGACCTCAATTTATGTAGTCGCATGACAGAATTTTACAAACCAGATTCAATTAAGTAAATGCAACATTTTGTAGCTAAAAAAAATCTCCTTACAGTCGGCTGGGGCCGACCAAATTATACCCTGCATATGTAGAGGTATATATAAAAAGTTTGCTCGTATATCCATCCTTTTCTTCCACTACTTTGTATAGGACCTACAATAAGAAGCAGGCGTACCTCACCAATTTTGGAGGACCAATTTCTGCCTATAATACTAAACTACATGGGTTGACCTAGGCGTATTATTTAGTAAGTTATGGGTGTTTTAATGTTTAAGATAAATCCGACATTTGTACGGAAGCTATATAAAAAGTGGGCGTGACTTATCTCTTTCTTGTATATCTAATTAATTTTTCAATATCAATCCACACCTTAAATTTGGTTGTCCTACGCTAAATGGTTTGTAAGTTATGGAGCTTAAAAGTTTTAGTTTAATTCCCTCGACTTTGTATGGGAGACCTATGAAGGAGTGGGCGTGGCACACTGATTTTGTGCCAGATTTTGTGACTACGATATTAATTTAAGTGTTAATTATGGTTATTCTAGACAGAAGATTGCCGAAGTTACAGCTGTTTCAATTTAAAATTTGTATGGGGGCTACGATCAACAGTGGGCGTGGTGCGCCCATTTTCTGTGAGCCTACTTGCTCGTACAATACTAATCCACACCTTAAATCTCGTTATTCTACGCTGAATAGTTTGCAAGTTATGGCGGTTAACATTTTTGTTTAATTTCCTCAACTTTGTATGGGAGCCCATAGAAAGAGTGGGCGCGTCACACTGATTTTGTGCCAGATTTTTGCAGACTACGATATTAATTTAAGTGTCAATTATGGTTATTCTAGACAGAAGATTGCCGAAGTTACAGCTGTTTCAATTTAAAATTTGTATGGGGGCTACGATAAACAGTGGGCGTGGTGCGCCCATTTTCTGTGAGCCTAGTTGCTCGTACAATACTAATCCACACCTTAAATCTCGTTGTCCTACGCTAAATGGTTTGTAAGTTATGGAGCTTAAAATTTCAGTTTAATTCCCTTGACTTTGTATGGGAGACTCATGAAGGAGTGGGCGTGGCACACTGATTTTCTGCCAAATTTTTGCCGACTACGATATTAATTTAAGTGTCAATTATGGTTATTCTAGACAGAAGATTGCCGAAGTTACAGCTGTTTAAATTTAAAATTTGTATGGGGGCTACAATAAACAGTGGGCGTGGCGCACCCATTTCAAGTGAGTCTAGTTGCTCGTACAATACTAATCCACACCTTAAATGTCGTTATTCTACGCTGAATAGTTTGCAAGTTATGGCGGTTAACATTTTTTTTAATTTCCGCAACTTTGTATGGGAGACCCAAAAAGGAGTGGGCGTGGCACACTGATTTGCTGCCATATTATTTCCGACTACTGTGTTAATCTAAGTGTCAATTATGGTTATTCTGGACAGAAGATTGTAGAAGTTACAGCTGTTTCAATTCAAAAGAAGTACAGACACTTTGTATGAGAGCTACGCTAAAAAGTAGGCGTGGCTCAACCACTTTTGGCGAGGTTATATAGTAGTATAATATAAGTCTATGCGCCAAATATTGTTGTCCCAAGTGGTATATTGTGTGAGTTATAGCAAGTTAAAGATTTTGAAAATTTCGAGGTTAGTCGCTTTGAATGCTTGGTTATTAACCGATCATGACCAATATCAATCCCCTCCGTACCCTTGGATCATAGATTACTTATGCCAAATTTTATCGAAATAGCTCAATATTTACTCAAGTTATCGTGCGAACCAGCCAGGTGACAGACAGACGGACGGACGGACGGACGGACATCGTTAAATCGAAAATTTAATCGACGCTGATCACGAATATATATCTATGTCTATATCTCCGGAGATTCCTTCAAGTGGACACAAACATCTGACCGAAAAGAATATACCATGCATATTGCATTATGCAGGGTATAAAAAGCGCATTCTGATAAAAAAAAGAGCATACTACTTCATCAGCTCCATAAAATACAAATGTACTCGTACTGGAAGCGACAAATTCAATTTAGATCTTAAAGTTTGTACACTTTCAACCCAATAAATTTTATATTATTGTGTATTTGTAGTGGAATCATTTGAACGCATGAATATGAGTTATGGAATAGCAGAAAAGCCACACGTGTTTTCAGCAACTAAAAATACTAAAACATGTTATGTATTCTTCACACATTTTTTGGCATTTTATTTTTGTCAGTGTCGTACTTCTCTACAAAATAAATGCTGGCAACATTATTTCTATACATATCTGCCATACATACGTGCACTTGACATCAAGCGAAGGATCTCGTGGTGCTTTCATGGTTTTGTGAAAAGCAGTTATGTCTTTGAAAAAGTTCACAGCAAATATGAATGAAAATTTGTCAAAAGAATCTGAAAATGAAAGGTTAACAAGTTAATGGTGTGCGACAGAGTACTATGTAATGCTTAACCAATAACCGGAAATGTATAAAGGCATGTGAAAGAGGAATGTGTGTGTATTTTGTAAAATAGTTCCAAATATAAATGTATATATAACAGAAAGAGAGAGAGAGAGAGAGAGAGAGAGAGAGAGAGAAATGCTGCATGAGTTAGAGAGGATGTCGACTCCTGTGGGAATGCCAGGAATTGTTCAGTGAAATGTGTTGTAGAAAGTCACTAGCAATGAGTTGGAAAAAAATTGTTATGCAATTTATGCATTAAGCGGAATTAAAAAAAAAACAAACATTCATTCCCCTTCACTCGCTCTGACTCTACGCTTGCAGCATATATTGCTGTTATTCAGATGTGACTGGTAGAGAAGTTGATTGTGGTTTTGAATTTGGTTGCAGCAATATTCAATGTCACTGACAGTTTTACATGCTTCTATTCACATATTGTAGTTTCTATATTTTCCGCCTTATCCGAAATCAGAAAATGAAAAATAAACATACATAAATGATAATATATATGATTAAAAAAGCACGAACAAAAAATTTAGTCAAGGCGAAACAAAGGGGAATGAGAAAAAAATAAAAATACATGTACCACAAAAAAAAAAAGATTTATAGATAGTGTATATTAAAAGCTTTCCTTTTCGAATGACGTTTATGGTACTTCTGGTGTCTGCATTCAAGTATTTTGTATATTGAAATGCCACATAGTAGCAACGATTCCAAAATGAATGAACTAAAGTGTGGCAATAATGGTGTCCCATTGTTGATATTGTTTGATAGTCATTTTTTCAATCCTCCATTTTCGACATTTTGTTGCCATTCTATTTTATACTTTTTGATTCAATGTGTATTCTTCTTTGCATACTATTCAAATTTGCTTACCACATGGCAGAGCTCGTTATTCACTTTGCATTTTATTAATCATTCAATTAAGACCCTACTTTTGTTGTGTAAATATTGTATAATATACTGAAGTGGTTAGTAGGTACCTAGTTGTATAACGTGATGCTGCTATTAAGGAAAAGGACCATTTGACATTTAGTTTTATGCTATTTTAAATAAAGATTTACATTTATTATAATAAATCCTATAATAATCCTGAACAAAAGATATACAATTACACATACACACATACATACAAACACGACGACCATAACACCATAAGCCTGGTTGCACACATCTTACAAAATAGGTTCTTGATAAATGCCAAAACACGACCATAATAAATTTTAATGCCATAAATTGGTAAATGTATTCAATAAGAAACAACATTAGTAATATGTTACATATAAGAGGATACCTAATCAAAGAAAATTAAACAGAGCGAGAGAGAGAGAGAAAGAACCAATTCAATATAGAGAATAAGCAACTAAAAGAAAGCAAAAAGAATTTGGCAATTCAAATATTAAATCACTGTGTTCAAAATCTGCTGTCTAAAACACACACACACACACACACACACTAAAGCACATACATAAAATAGGAAGAAGTAGGAATGTATAGTCGGTTTTCGTGTAGTCTGCAGCACTACTAATAATTCCAACAGCCGGTCGGTCATACATATAACTAATCGTAAAATGAAGTGAATTGCTAAACCGACCGTTAATTATTTCGATAGAATTTCAAAAGTCACTGCTTTGGTCTACAAGTGGTTTTGGTTGACTGACTTGCTGGTTGCTTGCTGGTTATTGGTTGAATAGCTGGTAAAACGTGGTTTTAATGTTGACATTTCTGACATACTTGTATACACATGTGTACACATTACGTTGCAAATTTCAAATGAATCTAACACACACAAAAAGTTACTGAAAAAGGTCTACGTACATATGTAGATACATGTTTGTATGTAAATAAATATATACTCGCATACATATATATTCTATTTGAAATAAGGATACAAATACGAACTAAGCATTTATTGTAATATGTGCTTTTCTGTGCGTTTGATATTTTTGATATTGTTTTGGTGTTTTTTTTTTTCTTTCTTTGTATTGTATTATGTGTATATGTTATACATACATAGTAGATGGAAGCTGAAATCCTCAAATCTAAACATGAGGATTACAAAGGCCTTAAAGTATTTATTTACCAGTGCAATAGCCCCAATAATGATTACATGAGTTTTATGTTTTCGTTGCTCTTCCATTTGTTTGGTGGGCCATTTTTTCTTTCTTTTCTTTTTTTGTTTTATAGAATGTTTGTTCTCACTTTGTGCGTTTTATTGTATCATACTTGAGGCCAAAGTACATATATATACAGTGCAAATTTGTTAGTGTTGGTGTTTGATAGCAATTTATTAGTTCATTATGGTGGTGGTGTTTACTTGGTGGTTTTATTAACATGAAAAAGGAATTTTAAAATATATTCAGATAATTTTTTTTTTTTTTGGAATAAAATAAAGATTATTTGCACGAAAATGAGTGAACATGCCTGGAGGTAAGGTTGTATATTATTATTCGATATAAACGATTGGGTAGGTGGAGATAATTTGGTATAGGATATATCAACACTGCATTAGGAAATGAGAAATTTTAAAAGGTTAGATTATGAACTATTGTATTGTATTATGGCACTAAGCAGAAATAAATATTAATTATACTTCAATTAGAGTGTACTGCAATATTGGTGAACAAGTTGGTGGCGAAAAATGCCAATAATAACGAAATTTAATTTGAATGTGGAGAAAAATTTCGACATTATTGCTATGAAGTACGCAATAATGTCAAAGGCAATATTGTGAAATCTATGAAGGTCATCTTGAATAAGTTAGTGTTGGAAAATGTTTGCAATAATGTCGAATTTTTTTTTTTTTAATGTGAATATAAATTTGCTTACATTTTGTTTCAACATTATTAAAAAAAAGTAAGTCTATAATAATTTTAGAAATTCATACATTCTTTGTTCGGTGTTAATTAAACTTTTTCCTGCAACAATGGCGAGAAAGCAATATGTATCGGGATCAAGGCAAATTTTCTGCTGTAAATATGCCTACATAATCGATTTTTACTATGGATACATGTATGTATGTGTGTATGGTACCACCAATTAATTTTTCTAAAATTCCTTTGCCTGCGTCGATTACTTAAAAACACTTTTACCTAATACTAATATAATTACTAATACTAATAATTACTAATAATGTCGAAACATTATTGCAAGAATTTATGGAATAATGTTGAAAATCAAATTCCATATATTTTTGTTTGACATTCTTACAATTTTTATTTGCAATAATGCCGAAAAAGTACTAATAATGTTTACGATATTATTTTACAAATTTGTTGACATTAATTCATTCCGCCTTAATTCATGTAGCCATAATTAACTATTTATAAACAAATATAGCTCAGTTGATGTACAATAGAATAATTTCGAATAAAGTAAAGATAAAAAAATCTCCTTACAGTCGGCTGGGGCCGACCAAACTATACCCTGCATATGTAGATTTATATATAAAAAGTTTACTCGAATATCCAACTTTTCTTTTATTTCCACTTTTCGAGAAACAATTTTTGCATATACTACTAATTTACACCCGAAATATGGTTGACTTTGACGAAATAAAAGGATTTTAAGATAATTCCGAGGCTTAGTATGGGAGCTATATAAAAAGTGGGCGTGGCTTACCACTTTCTAGTAAATTCAATTAATTTTTCAATGTTAATCCACACCTTAAATTTGGTGTCCTAAGTTGAATAGTTTCTAAGTTATGGTGGTTAACATTTTTGTTTAATTTCCTAAACTTTGTATGGGAGCCCCAATAAGAAGTGGGCGTGGTACGCTGATTTTTCGCCAGATTATTTCCGACTACGATATTAATTTAAGTGTCAATTATGGTTATTGTAGACATAAGACTGCCTAAGTTACAGCTGTTTCAATTTAAAATTTGTATGGGGGCTACGATAAACACTGGGCGTGGTGCGCCCAGTCTTATCGTGAGCCTAGTTGCTCGTACAGTACTAATCCATACCCTAAGTCTCGTTGTCCTAGGCTAAATGGTTTGTAAGCTATGGAGCTTAAAATTTTAGTTTAATTCACTCGACTTTGTATAGGAGACCCATGAAGGAGTGGGCGTGGCACACTGATTTTCTGCCAGATTTTTGCCGACTACGATATTAATTTAAGTGTCAATTATGGTTATTCTAGACAGAAGATTGCCGAAGTTACAGCTGTTTCAATTTAAAATTTGTATGGGGGCTATGATAAACACTGGGCGTGGTGCGCCCATTTTCTGTGAGCCTAGTTGCTCGTACAATACTAATCCACACCTTAAATCTCGTTATTCTACGCTGAATAGTTTGCAAGTTATAACCGGTAACATTTTTTTAATTTCCGCCACTTTGTATGGGAGACCCAAAAAGGAGTGGTTGTGGCACACTGATTTTCTGCCATATTATTTCCGACTACCGTGTTAATCTAAGTGTCAATTATGGTTATTCTAGACAGAAGATTGTAGAAGTTACAGCAGTTTCAATTTAAAAGAAGTACAGACACTTTGTATGGGAGCTACTCTAGAAAGTAGGCGTGGCTCATCCACTTTTGGTGAGGTTATATAGTAGTATAATATAACTCTATGTGCAAAATATTGTTGTCCCATGTGATATATTGTGTGAGTTATAGCAAGTTAAAGATTTTGAAAATTTCGAGGTTAGTCGCTTTGAATGCTTGGTGTGGGCGTGGTTATTGACCGATCATGCCCAATATCAATCCCCTCCGTACCCTTGGATCATAGATTACTTGTGCCAAATTTCATCGAAATAGCTCAATATTTACTCAAGTTATCGTGCGAACCAGCCAGGTGACAGACAGACGGACGGACGGACGGACGGACGGACGGACGGACGGACATCGTTAAATCGAAAATTTAATCGACGCTGATCACGAATATATATCCATGTCTATATCTCCGGAGATTCTTTCAAGTGGACACAAACATCTGACCGAAATGAATATACCATGCATATTGCATTATGCAGGGTATAATAAGGCTCACCACCGAAAGTAAAATGGATCCCTAGGACATTTTGTGGCTATATTAGTGTCCATGGATCATAAGTCAGAGGGTAAATTATTAGAGAGAAGTGTACTTAATCATCATCAATATATGGAAAATGCAACCAAGTAATAATTCACCACGACCATAGTTTATAAAAAATTTAGCAGTCAAAATGAGTTGTTCAAGTTTTTATGGCTTCATTGGTAAATCTCTCAGAACTTCAAGATATCGGTTGTCTTAAAAGTATTTACCATATTTTTGCCATCTTATAAATACTTATTCTCAAAGATGTCTTGTTTCAGCAAGTATAAGGAGATATATATTAAAAAACGATGTACACTCTTGTTATTATCCTTGAAAAAGATATCGAAAATACAAACACACACTTACACATATAATAAATCAGTTACGCATTAATGTCACGTATCCAAAATAAATTTATGTATAAGCAACTAAAAGTAAATATGTATATTTTACTGATACAACTATGAATTCGAAATTAACTAGATAATATAATGTGTATAATTTGACCTTTAGCACGTTCTGCTTTGATGCGCAGTATCACTCTCACCCAATCAAATTGTTTAAGTGTAATTTTAAAAGAGTTTTGTTAATGTACGAGTACTTGATATTAATTTTGAAAATTTTTTATACATTTCCAGATAAGTACACTTTTATGCACATTATCATTTTCATTTTCATCCATAAACAATTTATGCTATCATTAAGTACGTATAGAATGTTGTCGTAAAAAAATAATTTTTTTTTTAAACATCTTCACAAAATGGATTTAAAAAAGCTTTTTGCACTTCTCATAATTTCTGATGTTTACTCTTGTGATTTGATGAACTTGTGCAAACACAGTGTAAGTACATGTATGAGAATATGTTTAATATATTAGAATGTGTCAAATGAATTAATCGTACATTTTAAGGGTAAAGTGAATATGTGAATTCATGAAAAAAGAAAAAAACATATTTAAATATCTGAGTTTTTTGTTGGGTAGTTTGGTAGATAGTTAGGTAGGTAGATAAGTGCGTATAAGTTAGTAAGGCTCATTGGTCCAGCTAAGGCTCATTCGGCCCATTCGACCGAAGCCGGATTACACATTTTTTGAAACATGTTCGAGCTTCAAATAACTCTTGTAGGTTCCTTTACATTAATCACGAAGAGAGAAAGAGAGTTTGAGACAGTTAAGTATAATCAAATGATCATTTTTGGATAGATCGTCCAACATGCAATTGACCCAAATATCATCTTCACCTACATTTATTGCACATTGTACTGCTGAGTTATATGCTAACAGATATTAATCTTGGATTTTTTTGAAGGTTAATCATTTCATTTAGAGCCATGATTTTAATGACATAATTAATCAATAATAATCGTAGAATTTTCTTTATATTCTAGCAATTTTTTTTTCCTTCCGAAAAATTTAACACACTCTAATATCGGGTGCATATGTAACTAGATGGAGAAAATTAACAAAACAATATCATTTCATTTAATATTCCAGTTAATAACTGTTTCTGAACATTTCACATGAAATATCAAAGGAGCAACAAAAAAAAAAAAAAAGCAAAGAGTTCTATTCCCCTTTCATTTCCTTGTAGCGTATATGGATGGTTTTAGTGGAAGCGCGTTTATTAACTAAAATATAAAAGAGCAGTAAATTCTATATGGGCACATATACATGCCCAGTGGGAAATTGATTCATTGGGGAATGAAATCAATTTGGAAGCAATTTGTGGAATATCAATGATGCTTCAATGACCAGTTTCATTTAGTCCTGAGAGATATTTAAGGGCCAGGAATATATAATATTGGTCATATTATTATATTATAATATTCGGTTATATTATTTGTTTTTGTTGTGTTTCAAAGTTAATGACGCTTTCGTCGAGGATACAAATTCCAATTGGGTTTCTATGTAGATTCCTGCATACATATATACTCTTACTAACTGTACTTTCATATGTAACATATGTGCTTGTGTACGTTGAGTGCGTCTATGTGTGAATACCTGGGTGCTTTTTGTTAAAACTCATTTAGTTTGTTGAACTTTCCAGCATAAGTAGTATAAATTTGAAAAAAAAAATGTTTTACATTTTACTTTTGTTTAATTTTGATTCTTGTTACCGTTATTATTTGTCGTTATATTTTCGGAGTTTATTCCATTAGTTTTTTTTTTGTTTGTTTCATTTTTCATCGTTAATTTATGATCGAGTCACAATAAACATCCTGTATACACCCATGTATATACAGAAAAGCAAAAAAAAAAAAAAAAAGAAGGCATCTAATCTTGAGGCGAAGTTATTTTGGAGTTGATGAAAATTAATGAATTTATATGTCACATTAACTAGCATACATATGTATGTATACGGCGTGGAATAAAATCATATGAAATTATGAACGTCAGTAAGTGAATTAACAAAAGCTCCGCCATATCGTATGAATGTGTAGAATGACGATTATGAACGGAAGACGGAAGCCAAATGTGGTATTTTAATTAATTTGACTTAATGTCGTTGCTTTTGATGTTGCTACCTTTTGATAGTGCATTTCTCTTGCTCTACCTCTAACTTCTCTGCCCAGAATTTTTGTATGTATATTTATTGTATGCGTATGCTGGTGTTTATTATTAATGTGAGCCAGTAAATTTAGTCTGAAAGAAATGAAACAACAAGCAATACATTCATTTCTCTTTGATAATAATTTAGCTAACAGGAATCGGTGTGCGCGTGTGTGTATGTGTTTTGTTGTGAATTTAAAGCAGGTGAGTTTGCAACTTCTGTACAGAGCACGCGCGCATGTCATGTCAATGTACCAACGCACAACCACACAACCATAACCAAAAACATCGATGTAATTACGGGCATATTAAGCCCAGTGTTGATGTCGTTATCGGCTTATAATGATGATGGAAATTATTTATTTAATGTTGTAGTACCCACATATCATATGTGTATGTGTGGGAGTGTTTATATACTTTTGTCTGCTCGGTCGTTAGATGTGTATGAATATGAAATGAAATATTTCATGTGTTAAATTAAATTAATATTATTTATTTAAGACTTAATTATGATATTGTGTTATATTCGAGTAAAAGTTTTTAGGCCAAATGAATGACTCTGTGTGCATATGAGTTTGTGGTTTGGATGCATAATACGATAGTAATTATATGTATACTATGCATGTAGTCGTAGATATAACTTACTGATTGTAGTTGTAATAATGTGCTCATGTGTTTCATATTCGTAATCAACCAACCGAGCCTCAACTTAACCATATAGAGTATTTAAATGGCATCAGATGGCAAATAATTAAATTAAATTTTTATGAGCTACTCTCTCTATGATATGAGCCGACATATGATATTACAATGAATTAAAAAAAGGAAATATTTGGTGCAGTCAAGAATGAAAAAATGTTTCACTTGCGGCTTATTGGTCATATATTACGTAAAAGTTGAAGCTTAATGTTAGCCATCATAAGCCACTTGATTACATATATTCAACTCAACGCACTGTGTGTGTAATTTCAATAAGTTTCAGCTTAAATATGCTCTCATTTGAAAATATAAAATTGCGCGCATTGATGTCACATTTAAAATTCCAAACTCATTTTCAGCCTAATTTAAACAATACGCCACATAAAGTTTCATTATACTAGCTTGTGCTAACATATATACGTATACGAACATTTGTAGCCTACCCACATAGACATCTACATACATTGGATTATTGTGTTTTGTTGTCATCGTCAATAATAGACTTAGAAAATAAAGCTAACTAAATTGCGTAGTGTGAAAATATATGAGTGTGTGTGTGTGTGTGTACGCTAATGGTCTTTGTAATACACCATATACATATACTATACGAGTACTACGATTAGATGTATGTGCCAAGCAATTGCTTCAATATGTTTGTTGGCAGCATGTGTACTTGTTCTTGATGCTTGTGCTGGATGATTTTAGATGTACATAGTATACGTAGATGGCAATCAAAATCTCAATTCTCAATAATTGTACGCAACGAAAATAATACTAATGGCATCCTCACCAGTATTATAAGTAGAAAGTCAAATATGTGTAAGTGCGTGGCGTGCGTATGTATGTATGTATGTTTGCCTGTCTATGTTTGCGTTTGGCAATTGCCATGAAAACGCACTCAAGTATTATACATAAATCCTTAAGGAATTAGCCAAGAAAAAAAAAACAATTTTGGGGGGAAAAAAAATGAAAAAGTAATCACAACAAAATGAAAAGTCAACGATGCTTAAATTGCAATACTTAATAACAATAATAATACTAATAATAATAATAACGTCATAGCCTTGGTAAATACAGTACAGTTTAATATTGGGGATATACTCACAAACATATATTCTGATATTCATCAGTAAATACGTACTGTGAAAAGATATGTATCGAAATTTCAAAATCAACATATTTTCGAAATTAAAGTTCTGACATGAATGTTTTTCCATTAAATGTTTCTTTTAGTGCAATCAGCATTTTTATATGGTTTTGAATAAGATTTGAAGCAGATTAACACAATTTTCTTGTGATATGCAAAACATTAAGAGGAATATATATTGGTCGTTTTTAAAGGTGATCATCTCAATAATCGAAATTTAGTGGACAAACTTTTTCATATGTAATTAACAAATGATTACATTACAATATTCAAACAGTGTTAGTCGAACACAGAAATAGTCGAATAGTGTTAGGCTCCTTTATAAAATAAAGAAGAATTGTACAAATATAACAATGGTGGCCATTAGGGATACTAGAAATGATCAACTCGAATAAGACTGCCACTCTCTATCCACTGGAATAACTCTAGCTATGAAGCTGTAAATGGGTACAGATGATTGTTTTGTCCAAAAAATAAGACAAGTTCAAAAATAAGTATAATTAAATTAAAACTACACCTACATCCCATATAAGAGTAAGTTTTCGAACATTTGTTTTAAACACTTTTTGAACTTAAATAAAAAGTTATGAAGCTGAAACGCGGTACATACAATTATTTTGATGTGCAAGTAAAGGAACTCTAGAATGGATGAAATCGTATGAAAAGTACTCCTACTCCCCATACAAAAGTAAGCTTTCAAACATATACTTTTACTTTTTGTGTACTTGAATACAATACAATCATGATAAAATTCAATATATAAGATTATTTTGACCAATAAACGGACATGTGTTAGAATGGATGTAATCGTATAAAAACTACACATGCACCACATACAAAAATATATTTTCAAATATATATATTTTCATTCTTTGCTTATGTAAAAATGAAGCTATTGATCTAAAACTCGTTACATATGTTAAATTTGATCAACAAACATATCAAATTGAGATGGACCAAATCGTATGAAAACTTATATATGCACCACATGCAAAAGCGAGTTTTCGAACATATTCTTTTACTCTTTCTGTACGTGAATATGACACAATTGAGCTGAAATTCGATATATAAGATTATTTTAAGCAACTAACAGACCAATGTTAGAATAGATGTAATCCGATGAAAATTACGCAATCATCCCATACAAAAGTATGTTTTTAAATATATATCACCATTCTTAGCGTACGTAAATACGAAGCTATTGAATTAACAATTAACACTCCATACAAAAGTAAGCTTTCTAAGATATTTTTTCACTGTTTGTATATGTGAATATAAAGCAATCGAGCTGAAACTGACTATACAACATTATTTTATCTACGAGTTAATGATTTCCAAAATGGACGATATCGTAAGAAATTTACGCTTACTCCCCATGTAAAACTATGGTTTCGAAAATATGATTTCACTCTTTGTGTAAGAATATATAGAGATATCAAACTGAAACTCAGCATATATGATAGTTTCGATCAATAAACATATCGATGTGAGAATGGATGTGATCGAAAGAAAATTACATTTGTCATTCTGTATATTCCATATACAATGTATATCTTTTAGTCGATAACTTTTTTACATAAAATTTTCAAATAATTTTTCCAAACATATTTTATCTAATCTTCTCTTGTGACTGCTATATGCTTTTTAACACATTTGAACATGTGAAATTTATGTCGTTTTTTAATGTTTTATTTGTATTTCAGTTTTATTATTAAAAAAAAATATTTTTTTTTTATTGTCAAATTTACAATTTTACAATATGCACATATTTATGTGTAATGCAATATGTATAAATGCATAAGTGATTACTTATATTCCTACATACATACATACAAATGTATATATAAAGCTATTAGCATCACTTAAGCCATTACCATTATGGTTTTCAGTTTATTTGCATATTTTTTCAACAACATACAACAACAACAACAATCACAACAAGAGGAACATCATTTTTGTAGGCATTTGTATCTCAACATTGATGATGATGACAATTGTCGTTTAAATTGAGTTGGGTTCGGTACAATATAGCTTCTGTTTATTACCGCGTGCTAACTATGTGACGGGTAGATATGTAGCTGGCAACATCTATCTATCTTCACATTATTGTCATCAACAATGTATTTTGCATATGGTTAGATTATATTTTTATACACATAAACAAGTAGTATATTCATTTGTATTTATATGTTTCATATATACTACGGTATATAAAAATAAAAAAAAAAAATGGCGCCTAAAAGAAAAGGGAGTGTTTACACACACTTAGCTTTATAAGAAGAAAATATTTGTATTGATAAATTGATTCATATAATACTGTGAATAATACAAAAGTTGGAAATGCGTAGCAGCAATGTCAATGCAACACGAAATATTAAGAGGTTTACCAAAACTACTGATTCGGTCTTTAACCTTCAATTCCTGTCACAATCCCTTCTGTGTATTTTCATAGTATCACTTTAATTTAAAAATTCGCCGCCTTTATTTATTTGACATTTACTTGAGTGTACATATATTATTTGGCAGATAGTTACGAGTTTTATATAAACCCAATAGGAAATGTTCAGATTTATTCAACAAAAAATCACACCTAATAGAACTGATAGAGCCATAATCAACAAAATGAGATATTGTCAAATTTTCAATAAAATCATAAAGAAAGACAATACTTCATTTTTAGATTACTATTTTCGAACACTGTAATATGAATATAATATAATAATTGAAAATGTATGAATGCTTTTAAAGAATGAAAATATTACACATACATTTCATGATTGTTTTTTTTTTTAATATCAAATAAATTAATAAATGAATCGGTTATATTCATACCAGTAACCGATTACAAGTGATACAATTTCCAACTAGTTATACACACAGTCGTCTATGTATTTATACACATGTGTACTAGTGAACTATTCTCTGCTTCGTTATATCCTCGTATATTTTTGATAATGTTTTGTTATTTACTGCTTCTATTGTTATTGTGTTTTCTTCTTCTATTTGTTGTAGTCTTTTTCATGGACCTCTGTATGTTTATGTCTATATTGTGTATACAACACATATGCCACATTAACATTGACAGTAATACGTACGAGTGTATATCAAGGTGGGTCTGGAGCAACACATTACAATATGACTCAGCGAATAGCACAGAATTCGTATCGTTTCAAGTGTTTATCTTCTAAGGAAGCAAAAAGAAATTATTGAAATGGACTATTTTACGTTTTAATATTTATAACACTTACGAAAGCATCAATTTTGTATTGGAGCCATGCCTAATAAGTAAAAATGTAGAGCAAGGTTGTACACAGATAATATTAAACACGAAAAATTAGTGGGATTCCTGGACAGTTATTGTCTATTCTCAGGTGGATTTTTGATAATATTGAGTGGAAATCACTTTAAGTAGATTTAGAGGAAATATTGATGAGAAAATATTAATGGGGGTCAGTCATATATTTTACTGCTCTAGAAGTGATTCCTCTTAAGTAATCGGGATATTTATAAATTTTCAGATGTTCTTTCGAGCATTTCCTATGGACGTTCTTTTAAGGAGTGTAGATAGAGGTGAGAATGTTTGGAAGATATGTTAAAGAAAAGAGTGTAATGGGAGTCACTCATATATTTCATCCATCTGGTGGTGATTCCTTAGATTATTTGTCGATTTTTCAAACACAAAAAAATCAGCAAATAATCCTATGGATGTCCTATTTCAATCTCTTTATCTGAAGATAAAATAAAAACACCTGACAATCTTTTTCCTTTAGTCAAGTAGTCAGAATTTTTCTCTATACAATTTAGCCCACCTTAATATATAAACATTTAAAGATAAAAGCGTATATTTGTATTTATATTATTTTGCACAAGTATAACTACTACTGCCAATTTCAGCCATTTATTTTGTTTTTGTTTTAGTCATTGTTGTTGTTTTTGGTTTGTTTGGTTTTTTATATAATATATGCTATATAAATAAATACTTTTTTTTATATTATTCTATATGCATGCATGCAGACAGTTAGAGAGAGATATATTATTATAGTAATAATGAACGTATGATAGAGATGGAAATATTCGCAATAATAATCAAGCACATGACAGACCGGGAACAGCGCTTCGAAAAAAGGAGGCGGGACATGAACGATCAGGGTTATGATGAATTCAATGAAAAGTGGATAAAATGAAAGTGACTTAAAATAAACTGACAAATTCTATGTTTTCATGAAATTCATAATTATTAATAATATTCTGTAGACGAAAAAGAAACCAACCATCAAACTGGGCGCTCAAACTGTTTATTTCGGCCCTGTATAAAATCGTAATGAAATGTAGTGAGCTCATGCTAAATGAAAAATGTCAACACACATTTTCTTTTTTTCACCCACATTTGCAATGAATGTGTTATAGCAATGGTGATATAATGCTCATCATGATTATTCTTTCTACGTTTATTGTTATTGTTTTGTGCATATTTACAATACAATATCTAGTGTACATACTAAGTAGTGCAGTCATTATTCGTGCTCAACTAGTTGTAGTTATGTTTATATTTCACTGTAATTGTATGTATGGCATTTTTTAAAAGAAAGAATATAAAATCGATTTCTTAACACAAAAGCCGCTTTCAATTGCTTTGAGCTTTGAGCTTTGACAATTTTATGCAATTGCATCAATGATCACTATCAAGATGCCACACTCGGTTGCCTCTGATTATATGCTTATGAATTTATATGCTTACGAGTACAAATGTATGTAATGTATGTCCTCCATTATTATGGCACAAGTTGTGCTAATGATTAATTTGGATATACATTTTAGTTGATTTTAATTTTCCAAATGATTAAATTTAAACACTTTCATATGCTACGTTTATATTGAAATATCGAACATCCGGATGAGGTAGTGATGATATTATGTGATGATCATCATCATCATCTTTATCATCATCGTCATCAGCTTAGACGAAACACAAGACTAAAGACAATGCGACACAAACAAATTATAGGTCAATTCAAAGAACGAAGTGAAGCACATGCACTAAATTCTCACTTAGCACATAAGAAGGTTCATTTTTGGATAAGCCGAACGCATATACATGACAATGGATAATGGAAGCTGTCAGGCATGTAGGCTTACATCTCAACTCCTAAGGAATTAACAACAACAATAAAAGGTAACTACAAAAACCGTACTACACAAAATAGAACATCGAATGGAATATCAAAGTACGTGTTTAGGTTATCAAAGCGAATACGAGAGAGTACAAAAGAAGAAGAAGAAGAAAAAGGATAACATAAGAAATGAAAACAATGGAATATTCACTTCACTTTTATGTCATTGTATGAAGAAGACACGATATAAAAATAAGAAGTTAAGATATCAAAAAGAAATCGGAAAGATGAGAAAGAAGAATATGAAGAGTAAGACAAAATAAATAGTATATTCTTCTATAGTTGAAATAACATCACGTATCACTATGCCAACATATTCATAACCATACAATAACATAACATTGTAAGTATACTCAGGGACGCACATAGTAAGCAAACTCCAACTAAGCAAGGACATCTAAAACAGAAGATTTAATTTTTTGTACGAAAAAGTTAGTATGATTCCATACAATAAGTATCAGCTGATGAGCCCAAGGGTATTTTGATAAAATTATATTATAGCAGTAGCAGAAAGCTTATGCTAATGTACCCGTTGGGTTGTGAAATTTTTATGTGAGAGCCATACAGTCTGTTTTCATATCTGTTTGCGATTTATTGATTTAAAAATAAAATTGTTTGGTATGGCGGAATGTTTTTTTTTTTTTCATTCAATACAATATCATTGCGCAATTGAAGAAATTTTGTAGAAAATCTTAATTCGAATTCCACAACCAGAAGATGACTAAATCAGGTATTGTTCATGTTCATTTCAAAAAACAGCCGGTCATTGTTTGCACAGTTTGAACAACAATAACATCCGTGTTAAGCGGAAATTATAATCATTATGTATATCCTTCTTTTGGTATTTTTGTTCTGTATTCTCTATCTGCTTGTTGCTTTAATACTGTGACAGTGCGTGATGAAAAAGAATATTTATTCATATTCTTCTGCTAGTTGTAGTAGTTGATTTTTATCCTTAAATTTATATGCCATGAAATGTGGTTTCATAAGAAAAAGTAAACACATACAAACTTAAGGTGAAGCTCATGCCCTACAATAAAGACATAACTCCAAATTCTACTTTTCTAATTATGAACCCACTATCATCACTTTCAAAGTGAAATACGGCGGCCTGAAAAATATTTGATACGAAAAATCCCTATCGGGGATCAAAACTCATGTACCCAAACTCAAGTGTCATATCGGAAAATATCTTTTGGGCTAAAAATCCTATTAGTGAAAGCTAACACATTTTTTACTAAAGTTAATTTTATGCCCGAAGGACTGAGGATGCTGAGGATTTTTCTTCAAGTGCAAGCTAACGCCAAATAATGGCAAAGAATAGGCGAAGTCATTTCATCACATTCTAAGTAAGGAGCAAGTAATTGCAGGAGCAACATTCCAAAGAGTGAGAAAGTGGAAGAGCCTGAAAATTTAATGCCGGGCTCTGGATATCAATGTAGTGAAATACAGATCCCATTCTGTTTAGTTAACCTTCTACTTCATATCTACATGTATCTACGATAACATCGTACCCAAGCCCTAGTAACTTCATTCAAAGGCGAGATAAGCATTTTCATAAGCACTTGTATAGATGGGGTCATATTTTGGTCATCTGAAATGATGAATCATTCATTAAAATAAACAGAATCGCATCAACATGTATGATCGAGCGTCCTCCATTCGCCGAAAGTGTGCGTTCTATTGTAGAGCTTTTTTTTAGGGGGAGTAGAGAGTGGTAACTATAGTGGTATGTTCAATAAAAATAGTGGGTAGGATAAATTAATTGGTGTCGGCCTTAAGTTTCAACTCTTTAGAAGTGATTCTTGGTATTCCAGTGAATTTCAGTAGAACGAAATATATTCTAATGGAGTCAAATCTAATTGAATTCGAATTTGAACTCAGCGATATCAAATATTTAATTCGTCTGATAGGTTAGACCATTATAAAAATAAATGTGGCCCATAGTTTGGAAAAATAATTTTACTTAATACATCTAACAGTTCGTACAATAAGGAAACAAGTCAAACTAAGGATCGGTTAAAGGTCCAAAAAATATAACATTACTAGTGAATGGCTCGCAAAATCGTACCAGTCGATTTCTAATAAATTAGTTTCTGAAGAGTGTCATATTTTATGTCCCAAATGTTCATCATATTTCCCAACAATATGATTTTTTTGAGTTATATGAATATTACTGTGAATAAGAATAAATATTTATAATATATATATAAAAGTTAGAGAAAAAACTTCAATTCATCATCAGAAAAAGTTTCCCCTTGTATAATATCTCTTCTCCCCACTCTCCATCATATAAACTCTCAATATTAGAATTATTTCCAGAAGTAAAGTAGAAATTTATGTTGTATCATTTGTTTGAGTAAGGTGACTGTTATTCTTTCCTTTACCTTTCTGCTTGTTAACACGCTTATGTCATTCTACTTATCTTCTCATTCAACAATGCGGTTGAGTTTGTGTGGCATTAGGATGATATTGCTGGTAACTTTGTGCTACTGCGGCTATTATTGAATTTTTTTTTTTTCAAACAAAATTTGCATATTTCTGACAGTTGACATTGTTAAAAATTATGTAGAGCAAAGATATAATTTTACATTTCATTTTTTTCTTTTTCATCCCATTCCCTAACAAGTCCTACCAAGTATTCCTAATATTTTGTGAGGTCAAGTAAACAAAAAAAAAAAAAAAAAACAGAAAACAGAAAGAAATTTTTTTTAAGTAAACCAAGTAGCCAACTTATGTCAACAATGTCCTTCAGTGAAATCATTGTGTAAATAATAAAGATTTTGTTTGGTTTCGATTTGTGCCGCATTTAGATTTAATGGGTCTCATATTCCAAATGGTGTGTTTATATTTAACTTCATTAGAAGTATAAAACGTTATTATTCTTCAACATACGTACGTATGATACTATGCTTATCTACAGAGGATATTTAATAGGATTTTCATTATAATATAATTGGAGTAATTGGTTATTCGAGCATTACATGCATATATACGAATATTAAGTAAGTTCATAATATTGTAATTATTTAAATAGAAATTTCATATTATAGAATGAAGTGTGTATTTGATCGTTTTGTTCCATTAAACACGAATTTAATATTTTGCATGTTAATATCAATTAACACTTAAGCTGTAATAAATTGATTTTGATGCACAATATATCATTCGTGGTCATAGTGCTGGGGCGAGCAACACACTATTTCGCATACCTAATCTAATATGTATGTTTTCAAATTGGTTATCATATTTTGATTTCAATATTTCTCTAAAAGGTTATTAATGAAACATGGGACCTCTCTGAATTAAACCAACGCCTTATAATGGAAATTTTGAGATCGTCTGCTGGTGGTAATTGTTTCTATATATTTCTCATAAAATGTCGAAAAAAATTACCTTATAAAAATTTTCACCATCTTTTTAACAAAAAAAAAAAAAAAAAGAAAAAAACAAACCTTAATCTCAAATCATATTTGCTTTCTTATTTTAACTTTTTTTTGCATCATACTCGTCAAGCATTTTCTTTCACAATCGATCAAGTGCAGTGCAATTAATTTTAATCGATTTCACCATGAAAAGATATTCAATTATTTCGCAATCAAAAGCAACATACATACACAGTTTATTGGCTATTATATGCTATGCTTCCAATAATTTTCAACAATTTTTCATCATTAGTCTTGGCCATTTGTAAAATAGGGCAAAAGAGAAAAAAAAAGTAGTGAAAAGAAAGTGACTAACTTTTCATTGCATAATCTTTTCGAAATGACTTGAAGTGGACTTGAAACTGAATTTGTTATTATTTTATCATTTATACACACACACACACATACATAGACGTATGTTCTCTCTCTCTCCTCTTTACAATAGTGCAAACTATTTGTTGCTTTTTTTATTTTTTATTTCAACTCTATTGTATTGAAAAAAGGGTCGTTATCATCAGAAATACCTTTCGGTGTGCTTTTTTTTTATTTGTTCGCTTCTTATATCTCTTTCTATTTAGTTTGCTTTTACGTTTTTTTTTTGGGTTTTTTTTTCTTTGGTTATCAGTCGCTAGCTTTGTTATATGAAGCTCATACTAACAGCAGGTGATATTATAATAATTAAAAGGTAAGCCAATAACAGGCATTGGGTTGTGATTTGTGTTTTTTTTTAATTTGTTAATATTATAAGCCATAGCTGAATGCATGAGAGCTGTCGCATGAGAGCTTTCGTCCTAGAACGCCAAATCTGTAATATATTATTTTGGAGGTAAAATTTACTCCAAAAAATCAGTTTTAAGTTCATAATTTTATATTTTCGTGGGCAAAGTGTGAAAATACGCATTCAAAAAGATATTTTTGTATGGGAGGTAGCCGTTGTTTTTATGCAAATTCACTCATTTTTTAATATATTATTTTCGTGTTAAGATTGACTTTATATATTGAGTTTTAGTTTCATGGCTGTATATTTTCGTCAGTAAAATGTGAAAAAACACATTCGAAACCATTATTTTGTATGGGAGGTAGGTGTAGTTTTCATTCGATTCCAACTATACACGAGCTCGTCCGTTCATTAGCAAAATGCATCTTATATATCAATTTTCAGCTTAAGCGCTCTTAATTACGGCAGTTTTCGTCCGAATAGATGGTCAGACGGATAGAGAGATATGGCTAAATCGACTTAGATCACGATTTTGATCAACAATATATTTATATACTTGTTCATATCTAAGACCTCTTTTTTAGTCTAATACAAACGGATACACAAACTCACAGTACCCATTGACAACTTGAGGGTTACGTATTTAGAAGGAACACTTTGAAGTTTATATTTCCGAAAATTTAATAGATTTTAACTTCACAAAAATTGTGTAGTAAGGAAAAAGGTGCAAATGTATAAAAAAATTTGGGTATCCTTGTTAAGTTAGTTAGATGTTAGTGAGCATTAATAATTTTCTTGGTTTTATTTTTTGTTCTCCAAATGCTACTTACATGCAAGATGAATATAGACACCCACACCCATATAAGGAAATCTACAGAAAGGTTATACATCATTTGACGTGCATTGCAATGGATCAGAGATGAGCAGAGTAGGTGCCTTTCTGTAGATTCTGTAGCTAGAAACACATCTGTGCATTGAATAATGTTTTAGAAAAACATAATAAAAGAAAAGAAAATGAATGCACGAGCTCATATTTCATCGTTTATCTTGTAACACTGTAATTATGAATTTTACGCGTATAGCAGAGGACTTTAATTTGTGCTACGAACGCCTAAAAGCATACTAAGAAAAATTTAATTTCACAAATTTCGCAAAGCTGTTCATACAATTAGTATGTATAAGTACGTGTGTAAGAATAGGCAGTCAACTATATAGTCAGTTAGTCGTCATTCAGTCAGCCATTAGACCATTAACAGCGGAAAATTTAATTTCTCTTTAGGCGCCATCATTCGTATTCGTGCTCATACCATCTGACATTCTACAAACTCATATCGTGCACTGTACAATATTTTGTTTATACATAGAAGAAGCAAAATATAATAATGAAAATAAAACAACGCAAAAAAATGTGAAAAAACATATTTTCAGAAAATTTTTGGACAAGCCAAATGAGTGTAAACAGGCGTGTGTAAAATGCTCCTTAGCGGTATTGTCGATGTGTTTTAGCATATTTTTTTATTTTTTATTTTTTTTTTGGTTTAGAATGGCCGCACCTATGAATGTTTACATGTTTGTTATTGGTGTTGCTCCCTGTTCGTCACTATTATATGGCTGCTGCTGCTGCCGCTGCTACTGGCTTCACTCACATTATCACATTAATAAAACATTATTTAGCTTGTAAGCAATTTTTTTTTTTTCTCTTTTATTTTTATTAATTTTCTTCAATGTTCAACGTTAAAGCAGCTGTTTAATATTATTATTGTTGTTTATGTTTTGTTGTTGTTGTTGTTGTTTTTTTGGTATTTTGTAGTTTTATTTCGTTTTTTTCTCATTTATTCTTCAATGCTCGTATCACTAAAGAGGAACATTAGTGTGTCTTTGTATTGGTGTGTGTGTGTGTGTGTGTGCATAGGTATATTTGATGGGCTTATTTAGTGAACAAAGAATGAAGAAGGCATTGCGTACGTTGGCCTATGAGTGTACAAACAAACAAATAATAAATACGCACACACACATACTAACATATAAAATAAATACGTTATTTACAAAGTCACGCGAAACCTGTGTGTATTTGAACGTGCTTACATTATATATATATCGTATATATGTAAGCATATGCTTATATAGCTGCAGAATATGTTTACACTTCCGTTTTCCTTAGTAAAAACAAAAACAAAATATCATCTTACTCCTCAATACCCTCCCTTCTTCTTTATTCTTGCCATCATTGTGCTACAGCATCTTGACATAGAGTGACGGTCCCTTCTTCTCTAACTTTGTTGAGCTTTTGTCCTGAATTAGATTAAGTCAGACGTAAAACAATATGTTGAAGAATGATGCGAAACAGGATTTTTGCCTTTCATCCCCCCCTTTTCAAATCATTCCTTGCCCTTTCACACTTGCAATTTTAACAACGACTTTGTTGTTGGTCTTTCTACGCAAAATATTTCTTTTGCTTTTTCTTTTTGTGATTTTAAAAATTTACTTATGTTTTGTTTTGCTTTGTTTTGTTTTTGCTTTTTTGTTTTTTTTTGTAGTGCTGGCAAAAATTTAATATCTAAATGCCAAACATTGTATGAAATGTGCGTATTTATGTATAGATGAATATGGGTTAGTGTGTATGGTATGTTTGTATATTTACAGCACAGGGATAAAAGCGGATTTATATTCACTAATGCTTGTGATTTGTTTTGTAATATGACTTTACTTACGTAAAGGCAAAAGAAGCGAATCGACGTTGCTTGGCTTTCTTTTCTTAATGGTCTTTATATTCATTGATATGACGTCCCTGTCCCTGATTCAAAGTGCCATCATTAGGCGTCGCCACCACTATGGTCTAGTCATTTTTATACTACATTTTGTATATATATCACAGAATGAGTGCAAGTGTACTTATTTATATAAGATATTTATATATAGTAAAATGTACTTCAATAAGATCGCTTCTGCTTGCCACAGTAACTGTTCAATTTAATATGAGAAACTTGGTTTCGATTCTTTGCAGCTAGGTAGTATGAAATAAATTTATGAACATTTTTCGATTAAGAATTAAACAAGTCACAATATCTCATCATGTCTCTCCTTAGGTATGTCGCACATGCCTGAATAATTTTCACATCGGTGGAGTGTTGTTTGGAAGTTTCGTGTGAAAAGAATGCCAAATTAGGTACAACCATCAACTGAAATATGTATATGCTGATATTGACATAGTTAATTGTATAAAAAAATCTAGTGGCTGCGCTGGCTCGTTGATATCAAACGAAAGGAAGAACACACTTCATCCAAGAAGATGTTACGCTGGTAGACCCAGATAAAAAAAAAAATTCTCAACCGCCGATGAAAGTAGAAAATTCTAAATGACCTGTTAGCGTTTGGAGTTTCTAACTGGTGATAGACAACTGATGAGGCATTTTGTGTTCAGCCAAAAGCAATCAAAATTGATTGTAATTGTTGTAAGCTTAGCAACACCGCAACCGTCACTGGTAATGGACTCCCGAGATTTACCCCCATAATATGCAAGCCATGACGCGAGAGGAAGGACGAAAGAAGGACGCTAATGACTTCAATGTACGATTAATCAGACACAAATAGTGCAGGCATCATAATTACTCTCAATGTTCTTATGGTTTTGAACTCATATTAAAGTGATATTGGCATATTAAATTCAGTTCTATTTTTGCCCTTGGTTAATAATTTGTAAATTTGTGCCAGCTCGTTACTGGGTGCCGTAGCTCAGTGGTTCGTGTGTTGGCCTTCTGATCTGTAGGTCGTGGGTTCAATCCCTGAATGAAGCATAACAAAATTTAATATTGAAACAATTTTTCTTTCGAACGCTACCCACCTGTCGGCAAGCAATTGTCAATTCTTCCGGCAGTAACAATTTGCCATGAAAAAGCTTCTAAGAGAACTCTGTGACAAAGCTAAAAAAAGTGTAGGTCCCTTCTAATACTGTCCAAAATTTAACACGCACAATAGTAAGGGAAGAGAAGCTCGACCAAAGGACCTTTCGGGGATTAAGTGCCACATATTTATTTATTCTTATTTATTGTGCCAGCTCATTCTAATTTTCGAGGCTTAAATATGAAATTTTAGTGGGTTTTAATATCTTCAGTGAGGTTTATTGCTCGAAATTTATATCACAAATTTACTACCATGTCGAGGTTATTGAATACTTTCTCTTAGCTTATTATTTTAAGACAAAATAGTCTTGTTTCCTTGAATCTACTTGTGAATATAATTGTAATTAATTGTTTCCATATGTTCTCACATCAAATGGTTAACAAAGTCCAAAGAAAAAAGTTTTAATTTTGAGAAATCACAAAATCTTGAATTGATCTTGATTTTTCAAGAGACATTTTTGTTATTCTTTCATTTATTCTGAACATAGTCGTTGAGGTAGTTAAGCTAAAGTTGCATTTGCTTGGCATTTATTATAATAATGGTATTTAGAATATTTAAAAAATTAACGCACCAGTATTTTATGTCCACAAGGAGACTTTCAAATGTTAATAATTTTACTTCAATTATAATTTAAATTAGATTTTTGCTATACATCATACGATAGATGTTTGTTCTTTTGTTCAATATAAAAAAAAATCGACAAATACCTATTGAAATACGTTTTACAAACATTTACATGTAATACATTAGTATATTAAATAATAAAGATGCGCTGATGAGATATATTCATATGTAATTACTCACTGGGTAAATTGGTTGTTATCTGTTAAATGATGGGTGAAAAAAAATCCTTCAAAAGTAATAAACGCTCATAAGAGGAGTTTACCAATCACACTGCATATTTTGTTTGATTCATGCGCATCACATTTGCTAACAAAAATTTGTAATGTCATTTTGACTGTACTAGATTTGTATCTACATACAATGTAAATTGATATGTGCGTATGTACTTACATACATACTACGTACATTGCCAAAAGGTCCAAAAAATATGCGCACATACGCATTTTATTTTAACAAGCGCTGTTTATTATGATGTTGGTTGATCTTGATAAAAGTTACAAATACATAGTATAGACGACATAATACTACAATGTTGGCTTGTTTGTATACTAAACATTAGTAATGATGTTGGTACAAGTACAAGTAGTATGGTTTATATGAATGTATGTTGTTGCTTGTTTAGTTGCTGGCGTTATATGCGTACGCAAGCAATTTTGTATGATGCCAAAGACGAATGATGATAGTAAAATGTTGTTATATTATGACATGACATCTTTTCTGTGTGTATATGTATATGTGTGTGTGTAATTTTCACTTTTATTTTTATTTTTTATACCTACGTACAATATATATATAATATATTTTTGTTTTTGTTTTATTTTGTGTTTATGTTTTTATTTCATATAAATTTTGTTATTCTTACAAAGTAGTGGGTAAATGAAATATTTCACTCTAAATTGATTCAAAGATGTTGTCCCTCTATACTATATGTTTTCTTGGCTGAGTGGGTAAATAAATATTTTGTTACGTAGAACATTACTTAAGAACAAAAAGGAGCAAGATGTAAGTGTATGTAAAATTATTAGAAATATTTTCTCTGGGACGTATGAAAATCACTATAACGACTATAAAGACCTTCAAAGAAAATGAATATTACATTTATGATAATTCATGGAATGAAATATCACCTTAGATAGAGATGTATTTTGTAATAGATGATAGCACAACATGATAGTTGTTGTGCAAATATTTATCTAAATTCATAACAATGACACAATAATGACTGCTGTTGTATGGAGCAGCTCGTTTTTTTTGTTCAAGTATTTTTCTTTTATCGTGATATAATAAGTTGATTTGTTGGTTCCACAACAGCTGATACACAGAAACTCTACAGTGTTATATAAGATCTAGTAAAAATAAATCCATTATTTTTGCAATAAATTAATGGTATTATTTAGTATAGTTAAAATGATTCGGTTTAGGTCAAATATGCACCGTTTTTTTTCGATAACGTGTTGCTATTTTGAGGGTAATTTCATAATGCCACTCTCTTAGAAACCCTCGTCCTTATTGATAAAAAACTGGGACAGTCGATTTTCACAAACTTCTCTTGAGGCCATTTCCAGACTATAAGGTGGATGCATAAGAACCTCCCAACCAAGCTCCCGGAGCTTCTGGTGAGTCACTATCGATGTGTGTGACCTGGCGTTGTCCTGATGGAACACAATTCTTCTCCTATTGACCAAAGCTGGCCGCTTCTGGACCAGGACCATAAACACTATTCACATTTTCAGCCGTTTGCCTTGTGTTTTCGCCTTTATCGAAGAAAAACTGTAAAATATGGCGTATTTTCTCTTTACTGGTGTCCATTTTTGACGCGTGCTCAAACAATACTGAGTCAAGCAATCACAAAACTGCAAAAAAATACCAAAAAAATGTTTATTTACTACGAAATCCTATCTTTCTAACGCCATCTAGCGTAAGCCGATTGCACTTTTACAACGCGAGATATTGATTACTAAAGCCATCTATTGGAAAAATAATGGATTTCTCTTTACTACACCTGATATAATTATGATAGAATTCAATGATATTTGAATATCATAAAATGTATTATACAAATATCTATTTAGCTTTCTAAAAAAAGTCAAGTTCAATACAATCTCATCTACCATGACATATTGGATTATTCAATTGTTATGAAACAAATATTCTCTCTATGATGTTACATTTTCTTAAAATTGTTGTCAAATACATACAATATATTTAATTGTCATATATTAATTAATTCTTAAATGTACTCAAAGATCATAAACAATTATTTCTCAATAATCGAATGAAATGAAACGAAAACAAACTAAACCATTTACAAGCATTTACCACATCATAAAATATGATTTCTTAATCATAGAATGAACAACAAATATCATATGAACCATTTACAACTAAATGATGATGAAGTCAATATATGACCTACAAATGTACATATGGGATGACCATTAATTAATTAGTCACTACATACTATATACATTCACACATAATATATAAATCTATCACGCTTTGGTTCGCAAATTATAATCACATTATCGACGATTTGTAACATTAATAAGTAGAGAAGTCTACATATATTACACATATGTAGTTAAATTGTGTAGAATGAAGTGAAAACATAAAATGATAATGCTTAGAAGTAATCGATGAGGCAGTTGTATTGTGGTCAAATTATACTACATATGCGTTTGAAGCATCAATAATAATGTAAGCTGAAAGCATAATCAAATAAATTACTTATACGAGTAAGTACTCGTATCTACCCGATAATAATTGACGAGACTGGGTGAGTCATACCATAACATCAGAGCACTTTAATGGACATATGTATATACTTGTAGTTAAGCATATGTTGTACAAATTGAATGTTATGACCATAACCGATATCCTTGAAGTCATCAATGTTGTGTTTATCTACAAGTACAAATTCGATTGACAAGAAAACGTAATGAGTGAAAGCTAGTGGGAGTATTAGAAATGTTCTGGATTATGAATATTTATAAGGGCGGATCAAATTTTTAAATGTCTTGATTCAGCAAAAAATATATTGTTTGGATAAATTTTATAGGGGAAATACTCCAAATAATGGAGCCACGGGGTAAGTTCAGAGCAAATATTTAGAAAGACAAATTATTAAGGGTCGGCTATACAATTTGCAGTTATATGGGTGATTTCTGCTTAGTTATCGGGATATTTGTGAATTTCTAGGTGATTATAGAACATTTTATATGGAAACCCTCTTAAGGGGTGAAGATAATGAGCAAGTATACATATTCAAAGGAAATGTTTAGCAAGTAATATTAATTGGAATGGGCCATACCCATATAAGTTTATCTGTGAATTTTCAAGCAATTGTCAATTTCAAATCGACAAATAACCTAAGGAATCGTCCTGAGCGCCCACCTCACTCAATTTTTCTTGTCAACATTTTCTCTAAACATACCTACTCTCTCTCTCTACTCCATAAGGGGACACCCGCACAAAACGAATATAAAAACACCAGAAAATCGACAATAGTCTTTCCTTATGCTTATCTTATAACTCCGTATATTTGAAGACCTCCTGTACAAAATTAATGGTTTTGTAAAATCCGAAAATAGTTGGGAAGCCCAAATCGGTAATTTCTTCATGCTCCATTGGGTAGAAATGCTGAAAATAATCCAAAGATTAGTCAAATGGTAGTCCAAATTTTGCTCAATACAACTTAACTCAGTTTAATGTATATCCATTATGTGATTTCGAAAGTAGAGTTATTAAAAAAATATGCAATTTAGATTTCAATCGGATTTCAACACTTGTATATATGCTTGCATCTTTCTTTAATTGTTTACAAGCGAGCTAGTGTTTTAAAAGATCTTTACATATTAAAATGATATTTGGGATAGTTCCACATAGAAAGTTTCAACGTCATAAAATCGCATGATCTAGAAATTGTAGCTACCAGGAACTTCTCTTAAAATCGATCCAAAAGCGGTAATGTTTTTCAGCTTATAGCACTTCTTGAATTGACTTAATTGACAGCAAATGAGCAAAATACTGGCATACCATCTTCTGGTATACTCTTAGAATTTTAACTTCCCCATTCACAATAAATGTTGGTATACATTGAGTAGGAAATTTATGAAGAAAATGCTGTTTATTAGCCGTCATCATCAGCATCTGTTTGACCAGCGCCCAATCGACGAAGAATTCCATGATCACTAGGGTTAAATGTTTGCTTCAGTTGAACTTACTGACGAGGCGTAGGATAGGCCTTTATACTTTCAATAAAATAACATGCATTGGGAAGATGCGCAGGCCTTGTAATATCAATGGCTGATCCAGATCATTCGAATGTCTTTACTATTCCACCTACAGTTTGATGAGTTGTGTTTGTGATAGATTAAAACGACTAAAATCTTCTTTGAGAGCACCACTCGTATCTAATGGACAATACACAATGTTATAGTAAGCTTTTACAATTTTCTCGCCATTTTAGCCAGTTATTGTGTGATCCGAGTTTTAAAATAGTAGAATTTCAATTTCAACTGCCTGGATTATATTTTTGAAACTACCAACTGGATAATCCTGTATGTGTATTCAGACGTGGAATTGTAAGGTATTATTAAACTCCAAAATCATACGTCCATTCCTATGCATATACATATGTGTATGATTGTACATATATATATAATAATGTAGATATATTGTGGATTGTGGGGGTTATTACTATTGTAAGTATGATGTACATACATTTGCACATTTAGTATATTTACTTGTTGTATCTTAAGTACATTTACAATATAAAATAATTACTCTTATATTGATGACGATAATTATGATAATGATTATGATGATGATGATGGCTATGCTGAAGTCGTTGGTTGAAAGTGATTTGGTGGCTTTTATTTGTAATACAAAATAAACTTCTTAAATGATTTTTTTTCTATACAAATACAATAAACCGCAAATATACAAATATTCATTCATCAAGAAACAACATTGTTAATTATTTCATATTGTTTTTACATCATTTTCTTCATCGATTTCTTTTACTTAGCTGCATTTGTACATATTTACAAGTACATATAGGTGTAAGTACTGTTATATGTTCAACAAAGTAATAATCCAAAGCGATGATAATATACATATTTGAACTATAAACATACTCGTACAATATACGAGCTCTAATTACTTTGTAGCCATCAATGCGTTTTCGTGTTATTTTGAGTACATTTTTATGTCAATCAAATTAAATGAATGATGATTATTTTTATTATTTGCTTTTTCATACGTGTCCTTATGTGCATATGTGTGTGTGTGTGTGTGTGTATTTTATTGATATAATAAATCAGTGAATCCATGGAATGTTTTCATTGATTTCATATGTATACATATAGACATATTCGTACAAAATTGTACTACATACTAGTACATGCAATGTAATGAAAAAAAAAATGAATAAAAACAAAGTGGATAAAAAAACCATAATACTTAAATTGAACAAATTGTTTAACTTATTTAAGCAGCATGTGTCACAACAGCTTGAATATAATGGATGGTTAGTTGGTTGTATATAACTATATGTTTGTATTTGTGTGTGTGTGTGTGTGTGAGAGAGTACATTCTATGTATGTGTATCAAAATATTCACCAATGATGGATATTAATGTCATGGATTTAATGAATAAATAGCAAGGTTGTCCTTACATTAATGTCGAATGATTTTTGCAATAAAGTCGAAATAATAAATTCATACAATAATATCGAAATTTTCCTTAGAATATTGTCGAATTCTTTTCTTATGTTACACATTTTTTTCGATATTATTGCTAAATTTTTACAGCAATGTCGATTTTGTAATTTTGTAAAGTCTCATTTCATGGCTTAAATGCAAAATTGTTCGAAATAATCTCGAAATTCTGAATCTAAATATTTCATTTCGATATTATTGTAATTTTTTTTTGCAATAATGTCGAAAAATATTGTACTGTAGTAGATAATAAACGTTTGAAATGTTATTATTATTATTTTTCTTTATCATTATTATTGCTTTTGGATCTGTGAAAAGGAGGGCTTTGCGTTCAAGTTAATATTGACCGCATAAAGAGAAAATGTTCCTCCTAGAACGGCAGCTTTGCTTTAAAAAGCACACGTTTTTGCAAAATTGCTCCATTTTGACTGTTAATTTAAAATAATTCACTTTTAACTTTTAATTATGGAATCTATAATGCTGAGCTAAATGAATACGGAACCAAATATCATTAAATATAGTAATTTAAGAAGTTTCGTTTTTTATTGAAATTATTTTATTCATATATTTCACACACAATACACAAAATATTTAAATACCCCTAATCGTAATATATTTTTTTGAAATACTGCGAATATTTTTTTTTTTTTTTTAGCTTATTTTTTTTATTGAATCTTTCTTAAATACTTAGAAACTAACAATAAGTATTCAAATCTTACAAACTAAATAAAACTATGTGATATCCCCTACGTTCCATCACAATTTGGTGAGTCGCGAGATGTAGCAATTTTACAGCATATTCAGTGTGTCTTTTCTTTTTAATCGACGATGCCCCTTGCTCAGCAACAATTGCCTAGCAAGAGGATTCGGATGATTGTGTAATTTTTGAATGTAGCTTCTGCAGTACATTGCAACTTCCTCAGAAATTGTGGATACATTTAAATCTCGATGGATGTTAACGTTCCTCATATACCAAGGCGCGTTTACAATAATTCGCAGACACTTGGATTGTATTCGCTGCAATTTTTCGATATTAGAGGGAGATGCGGTGCCCCAAAACTGAATACCATAAGTCCAGATTGGTTTCAGGATTGCTTTATATAATAGCACTTTGTATTCAAGATTCAACTTTGATCTTTTGTGTAACAGCCACCATAACTGATTCATTTTAAGCTTGATCTGAGTTTTCTTTGCCTCTATGTGATTTTTCCATGTCAGCCTTCTGTCGAGGTGAATACCCAAGTACTTTGTTGAGGAACATTGTGGAACTGATTGGCCATTAATTTTAAGTGGGGGACATGTATCTAGCCTTAGCGTGAAGGTTACATGTACGCTCTTTGATTCATTGACTTTTATACGCCATTTTGCTAGCCAGATTTCGAGAGAATCGACATGAGTCTGCAGGAGTTTAGTAGCTTCTATGGGGTTAGAGCGAGAGCACAATATTGCCGTATCATCAGCAAAGGTCGATATGAATGTATAGTTATTGTTGGGCATATCTGAAGTGTATAAGAGATACAGTAAGGGACCCAAAACGCTTCCTTGAGGAACGCCAGCGTGAATATCCAATGGATTTGTTGTGTAATCCTTGTGATGTACGAGAAATTGTCTTTTCGTGAGGTAGCTACTAAGCAATGAGGAGACATTTGCAGGCAGTAATAGTTTGAGTTTGTAAATAAGGCCATCGTGCCATACTTTATCGAAAGCTTGAGTGATATCAAGAAAGACAGCTGAGCAATACTTTTTTTCTTCAAAAGTGTTCCTTATCAGAGTTACAATGCGGTGGACTTGTTCTATTGTGCCGTGCTGTTTTCTAAATCCAAACTGATGTTGAGGAATCAGTTGGTTGAGATTAATAAATGGAGTTATATTCATGACAAGTAGCTTTTCGAATACTTTAGAAAGTAGAGGCAGGAGGCTGATAGGTCTGTACGATGCAACTTTTGTAGGGTCTTTTCCTGGTTTTGCTATCATAATAATTTTTGAAGTTTTCCAGCATTTGGGATAGTGTTTAATACGAAGGATAGCATTGAAAATGTGCATCAGATGAATTACTGAAGCCGGAGGTAGCTCTTTTATCATTTTACCGGTAATTTTATCTGGACCAGGTGATTTTTTTGGGTTTAAATCTTTATAAATTGCTTTGAATATGTCCTTTTTTTTAATTTTGAGCGTTATTGAGCAAGGTTGAGAAGTTAATTTTGGTAATGAGGACTGTGAAGAAGGTGGATTGGGTGTAAACACACTTTTTAGGTGGTTTGCAAAAGCCAAACCCTTCTCACAGTTGCTTCTAGCCCAATTACCGTCACTCAAACGGATGGGGGAATCAGTGAGAATTGGCCGATTTGATTTTTTTGCTGATTTCCACAAAGAGTAGTCTGACGCTTCACCAGGTGTTAATTTCGCTATGTGCTCTTCTAACTCTTTGTTGTTTTTATTTTTCAAGGCTTGCTTTAACTTTCGAGTGCAGTGCTGTAGCTGTGTTTTCAGATTCGGTGATCTGAATTCTTGCCATTGTCTTCGGAGTCTTCTTTTCTGTCTTACTAGCAATTCAATGTCTGCTGGTGTGTATTGGCTATATTTTGATTGCTTGCATACCTTAGTGCAGGTGGCTGAGCTGAGAGCTAATGAGAGTAGCTGGTTGAATTTTTCGAGTGCTGAGTCTACATCGTGTCCATTTCTTAATACAGTACTTAGAGGAAGATGGGAATTTATATATTTCTTGAATTTTAACCAGTCTATTTTCTTTCTAACGCAATTGCCTTGGGGGCTTGGTGATTTTATAGATATTACCGTGGGTGAGTGGTCAGATGATAGATCATAATTACACTCTGTGGAGATATTTTCCATCTGCAAACCTTTGGCGACTCCAAAGTCTATGAGATCGGGTATTTTCCTCTTGTCCGTCGGCCAATATGTCGGTTGACCATTCGAAATAACATCGTAGCCATGGTTAGTGATGATTGAACATAGTCTTCTGCCTTTTGGAGTTATTAAGCGGGAGCCCCAGTGAGTGTGTTTGGCGTTGAAATCGCCAGCAACCAAGAATTTGCTACCAAGAGTTGAGAAAAATTCTTTATATTGCTGTTCGGTAATACTGTATCTTGGGGGACAGTATATCGCAGATATTACTAGCTTAGAGATGTATTCTTCCAGACATATAGATGTTGCTTGCAAGTAGACGCTACTGAAATCTTCGAGAACATGATGTTTTATTCTGCTTTTTATCAATATGGCAGTTCCACCGCGTGCCTTACCATGCGGATGGTTTGTAGTGTACAGTTTGTAATATGGTATTTGGTAGCAATTTTTGTCAGTGAAATGGGTCTCAGATATCATCATTATGTCGATCTGGTTGGATTCAAGGAATTGAATTAGCTCCAAACGGTGCTGGCTTAAGCCGTTGGCGTTCCAGTGGCATATCTTGAGACAACTCATGGTCTGGATAGCAATGTTTGGAGTAACATCGATTGATTTTTCATCATTTCTTGCATCATTGTTTGCATTGAGTTCATGAATTGGTTCATATTCTGAATTAATGTTTGAAGCAAATGTTCAAGAGTACTTGGCTGTTGGGTTGGCAGTGAGTGTTTCTGCTCATTATTTACGTTACTGCGAATATGTCAACCGATTTTCACTTATATGACTTCCATGTAAAATGGACATTTATTAAAAATGAACCGTTGTGGTTTATTAATTAAAATTACAAAACCGAAAATAAAAGGAATTCGAAACAATACCACAATATATAATGACAATTCATATACGTACGTATTATAATAATTAGTATTGCCATTACCATGAAAGCATGTCCGCCTATAAATATGCAACTGCTGTTGTCGTTGCTATTCTGATTAATGTTGATTGATTGATTATTTGCGTTTTCATCGATTCGCTTAATACATTGTTAGCAATTCTTTCTCTCTCTCCATAGCATGATTTTTATAAATAATTCAAATGTATTATATATATATAATTTTGGTCAAAAGACGATTTAGAGCTTAAATTATTCGTTGAATGATTGGCATTGTTATAAAATATTTATACAATTTATTTTTTTTGGCAAATATTTCTAAATATAAAAAAGAGTTAAAAGGGTCAATGATTGTATGCATTGTGTTCTTTTTTTTTTTTTTTTTTTTTTTTGTATAAAATGCGACCATGAACTACTGATGAATGCGACATTTATGTACTTCATATATATTATTTTTACATTCTCATAACAATATATTGTAATTAGAATTTTGCCATGTGAAATGCTAGGGGGAAAGAATCCAAGATCGAGCTCATCGTATAAATTGGATTTCAAAAGGTCAATAAATATGATATGAATATCATGTAGTCAAATATAGCGACTTCATTGTATGCTATATTTCTATGCTGATGCATTCATTTATATTTTGTCATCAAAAAGGGTGAAAGATTGAATATTCCACTACAATGTAGGGCATTTCATAGTTCACATCACATGTATATGTACATAATCGCTTTTTGACATACTACCTAGTATAACATAATTTGAACATACAACATGAAAATGCAACAGGTTGCCATATACATAGGTATAATAACATATAATACCATAAGAACCCAATCCGCAAGCATACATTACTATCATACTTGTATTATATACTTAGTGCCTTAGTACATACCTATACCCATCAGCAACACTCATTCTCATCAATAAATTAGTTATTCGTTTTGTATCGTTTTCGCGCTTGTTTATTGTACGTATTCACTATGCCACACACACACACATACACATATTGTTCCACTGTGATGACATTTTGCGTGACTGATGACAGCCTAATGATGTGTATTAATGGAATTAGTTGCGAGTTTTTTCCCCAACCCCCCTCAATTGTTTTTGTTGTTGTTTTTGGTTGATACATGCTCATGAAATTCACTTTAGCCAGAGTGCAGCACAGAGTTGTTCGATGTTCATAAATAACTTTATTTGTGTAAATTTGAATGTTGGTGAATACTTGTAGGTATAATAAAATTCATATCAATTTACATGAACAACTTTTTGTATTGTTAGCATTTTTGTTCAGTTTTGTTGTTGTTGTTGCTTCTTTCTGATGTTATACATTGTGATATTTGTGAAAGTGTCAAAATGCAAATTTCTCAATATGAAAATTATTTTATATTACTGCATAAATATGAAACCGGATATGACCGCATGTGGTAATTGCATTAACACATAAATATATAAATTCGAAATTAAAAATGATTTCAATGAAATTTCCTACCAATTTAACAGAAAATTTTAATTTAATTTTTTTAATTATATGTAATATATTTTTAATTATATGTAATATACAAGTTTGTTGTGAGAATAATGACATATGCAGAACCAACTTAATTTATAAAACTAGTTAGAAGATAAGTCCACAGCTATCAGCAATTGTTCCAAAAGGTATAAAATTTATGGCAAAACAGATACCTTGAATACACTTAGCTCCAATCACTCCTAATTTACCCATTGAAGGGGCATCATTGTAAATTGTAAAAAAGTTTATATTTCTGCCTCTTTTTTGAAAAAAAAATATTATTTGTCAAAATCTGCAAAGAACAATTCTAGCATATTTCGACTATAATTTTCTTATTTGAGCTGAATTTTTTTTCTTCAATCCATATTTGCAGGTTGAGGAATAGAAAAAAGTCAAAGGGAGCCAGGTTTGGCGATTACGGTTCGTGCGGCAGAAATTCGTAATTCATTTCATGCAATTTTGCAATGAATATTGTGAGTTTGTATATTTTCTAGTGAAACAACATGTTTTTGTTAGTCAAACGGAGCCGACTCTCTCTCTCTTTTTTTGAAGCTGTTACTCGACTGCGTCAGCAGTTCGCTGTAGTATTACCTCGTAAGTTTTTCTCCCTTTTTTGACGTTTACTGAGGATATTTCCCACTGTGTTCCAAAAAAGAAATATAATAATAATAATAATAAAATCAAGACCATAACCTTTTTAGCCCATGAATCCGTGATTGCCTTCTATCGATTAGATTCCTTCAGAAGAATACATTGTGTTGACTGCTGTTTTGTCTCTCTGATGTGTAATAACAAATTCTTGACACAATTCTGCAAATTTCGCATTAAGATGCCCAAACACTGCTTCACCATTATCAGCTCTATCCGGTTCTTGTCCATCATGAGGAATAGTATCTTATGGCCTCTGCTATTTCGTTCACTTTAGTTTGGCTATTAGCGAAATATATGCTGTGGACATTTTCAATGATACAGAACATAACTACGTCTATCTGCGGACTGGCCATTGCCTGTTAAATTCGTTAAAGTAATAGGGCTTCTCTTCCATATTCGCTTTTATTACACGGAATCGGTGAGATACCACTAACTATGATTTATTTGAGAGATTACAGTACATGTCAATATTAAGCTGCCTCAGTTAGACCACTTATTTTCAAACAAAGGTTCTCAATGATTCATCCTAGTTGAGTCCTTTTGAGGTATTTTAATACCATCTTTAGAACCACTAGATAATACGATATGACGAACAATTACCGCTTACTTCATCGATGACTTTGAAATTCGATCAAATCTGTTTTCGCTGAATATGTTTTGGATGTGGGGATTATGCTGTATGCTGCAGCAATCATAATTTGTGGTTTTATACAAACACTATGGCTGAGCTGCGAGTAATACACTACCTTGGTGAAAGATAACATTTTGGTAAACAAGAAAAGCAAACTATTCTTCGGTATATTTAGTAAACTTGTCAATATGCCCTTGTAGTTGCATTAATCGAGAAAAATGCAATATTACCAGTGACATATTCTTTTTCGGTTATTAAATTTGTCATACTGAAAATCAATGTCAGCCATCGTTGATCATTTGTACTAAATTTGTAGATATAAGTTTGAATTATTTTAGATGCATATGAAATATGATACCAAAGTAATATATATAAATAAATTCATATACTCATATATACTATATACTTGTACTTTCTAACAAAAGCTATAAAATAATCTTATACATTAAATATACATTTTCTCGCCTTTTCACTATGGTTTATAGTCATGAACTTGAGTATCACATTCTCAAGTTAAAATAGGTACCTATCCGTACAGTCTTATAGTAGTAGTAGGTATCATAATAATAATAATAGACAATTGAAAGTAAATAAATAAATAATGTTTTCAATAGATTGCCATATAACTAAAATTGTATCTACACCTATGTATATAATAAATATTTGTTTTTTTTTTTTTGCTTAACTATACTGACACGCATTTAACGAGTTTCATGAAGAAGAATAAATAGATAAAAAGAAAATTACAACTTAACATGTTATACTCATACTTATGCACATACCATATGCATGTACCTACCGTACCTACTCTTGAGTACGTTAATGGCTACAGAGAATTTATGTTATTTCTTAGTAAAAATGACAAGGCAAAACTGTATCGAAATTTATTTCAATTTTTTATATTCAACCACTTTTTTTATGGTATGATAAAATTACTATATATATATATTTTTTTTTTTATGCTGAAATAAAGGTTTTCTTTTTATTTGGTTCAAATATAGTAACATGATTTTGTTTTGTTTATTGGTTTGCAAAAAAAACATAAAAGGTTTTATAACAAAAATGTGACAAATGAGCTTACTGTATATACTACAGTCGTGGCTGTTTTCTTTAATAAATCTAAAATAAAATTTTCTATTTTTAATTTTATATAATTTATCTATTTATAAACACATGCATACAATTCTAATATAAATATAAAAAAAAATATTTTTTTTTTTTTGATGCAACTACTTATGGAATTAAATATTGATTTATTGAAATTAATATGTATGAATATTTGAATGCACGCACGTGTCTATCAAATATCTTTGTAGGTATAAGTCCTATGTATATTATTTCACACTCAACAATGAGAATATACAGGAAGATGACTACAAAAGATTAATTACAAATATATTTTTTATTCTTATTTCATTTAGGTATCTACAAATATTTATATAAAAATACTATGCATATTTTTTATCGGTTTAAAAAGGGCAAAAAATAAAACAAATTATTTTAAATTTTGCAAGAACTGCAAAAAGAGAAAAAATTCCACCAGAATTCTATTAAATTTTAAAATAATTTACATTGTTTTGTTCAGAGAAAGAAATTTTACCCTTTTTTTTTTTGGTTATCCTTTTTACGTAAGCTACAATAGCTTTAGGTTTTGGCATGCAAATATTATACATTATACTAATATATGGTCATATGTATGCAATGAAACCTATATACATACATATGGTACTGGAACAAACTACGATAAAGTGTTGGCATTTTTTTTTTATAAATACATATGCAATTAGTGTAGTAGTATGCATATAACTATATATAATTTTGTGAATGACTTGTGTAATACCTACTAATTGTACAAATGATTTGACAGTGTTTGCTTGTTTGGTTGTAATGGTTGTAATGGTTTTAATTTAAGACTATTACGTCATATACAAAATAACCTATGTATATATGCATGCAAATAGATTAGTTGATTAAATTTCGTTGAAATTATATGAAAATAAATTGAAATATTTTGTTAGCAGTAATTATGTGTATATGCAATTATTTGATAAAAATAAATCAAATAATTAATACGTAAGCACGCGGTTGATTATAGTTTAGTTTGAAAATTCATTAGCAATAATACCTATTGTATGTAATGTTGCTGTGTACTATTCTAGACCTATTTTTGAGTAGAGACATATAAGAATGGTGCAAAAAATGGTAGGAAAATTGAGAACTAACTCCATTGCTTGCTGGGAGTTACTTCTAGAATGGTAAAATGCATGACAATGTCCCATTAATTGTTCTCGTTCTTCGTTTCTTAGGCAGGAACCCCAGCAAAATTTATGTTTATGTAAAGTTTTTCATAGTTCCTCCAGAAGTGTAAAATTTATGACTGGTACTCATTCATTTGTTCTCCTCCTTATTTCGCATCAACATTTCGACTTCTTATTTTTACCTCTTAGGTGTCCTCCTCTACAAAATGAACCGAAAAATACCTTAAAATCGCCATATGTTCTCGCAATTCACCAGATGCAATGAGAGACATGAAATGTAATGCCAACTTCCCTGAATTTTTCCTCAAAAACATTTTTTCCTCACATTGCTATTGCTCTCTATCTCCACCGCTTAAAAGAGCTCCCATACAAAATAAACAAAAAAGAATAAAAATAAAAAAATGCCTCAAAATAAACTAATTTCTTTTTAATGCAATTCTAATTGTAGCGTAAATATGTAATGATTTTATTATTATTCCAAAAAATGTCAATCAAATCAATTTATGAATCGCATATCAAAATTACATTATTAATTCTCTTCATATGTCATATATCCCATAGTTAATACAAAAGAAAATAATAAAAATATCATGCATTGTGTAATCTAATCAATGATTGATTCCATTGTTGGCAATTGTAGTAGAGAAATAATAGTGGAAAATTGCAATTTATTTCATAATTTATACATTTATATTTGTCATACATATTTGTCATAATTTGAAATCTAAAAGAAAAATGGTGTTTAATAATTCGGAACATTTTTTTTTTGTTGCAAATGATAAGGAACAAGCTATTATTCGAATAGGTCAAGAACCAACAGCTCTTGACTGTTACAATTGGTGTTATATGTTCAAAGCATTTGCGTTGAATTGATGTTATATATATTGTGTATGTTGCGCTCCATCAAGTGTTGCATTACAATGGCAATAAATGTTTATAATGTCTGTGCATAGGTACAATGATGCTATTGCACTATGTAGCTATACACTTTTTGAATATACACTATGTGTATACATGTTCCATAGTTTATGGTTTGCAATGGTAATTGTGAAGGGGCATATTTGTACAAGTTCATGACTTGTTAACTGAGCCTTGGCAACTATTTGAATCAAAAATTTTGTTCGCTTGCACTTCACAAGCAAATTAAGATTTACACCGTCGAAAGTGCGCTTGAGTTGGTATCGTTACATGTGAGTAGCAGCTATGCAATACTACTACGTATAATTATAGACTAGGGTGGGTCAATGAAAAACATTTCAGATATGCACCGCAATATTGGAAAATTGACTTGAGATCATTTAGGCTCCAATTAAATGTTTTTTGTTGGACTATAATGGGGTTTTTACCATAACTTTTATTAATTTGTCATTCCACAGTGATTTTAGATGTGCATTCAGAAACTCAGTGTTTTACTTTCCATTGTTTTTCTTTTTTTTTTTGTTCATGGAATTCAAGCCTTTACAAAATTTAGGAACTTTCCATTAGAAACGTTTATAAACAAAAATTCTACATCAGTTGTAATTTATCAACCTTCCTAGAGACGATACCTAGGCAACTATGTATGTGATTATTTGACAATTTTGGAAATTATTTCATTGATTTTGAATTGCAGTCCCACTAAGAAGTAGAGGTAGGTAGTAAGTATGTTCGGCAAAATTTTTGAAAATATAAGTCTAATATATTGCAGTCACATTCCACCCTCTAGAGGAGATTCCTTCGCAGCTATGGAATTATTTGTAGATTTGGAGGTGCTTTTAAGTTAATTTCCTATGGGAGTTCCCCTAACAAGTAGTGGTAGAGCTTAAGTATGTTTGGAAAAAGCGCTACGATGAAATTGGGATTGGGCATATATTTGACCTCTCTAGGGTCACCCTGGGAGTAGTTATAAAAATTTGTAGAAATACGAATTTTGTAGACGAGCTTTCTATGCCGGTCATATATTTTACACCTCTAAGCGCTGCTACTGGAATCAGTGGAAGCAAATTTTATAAAAGTCTTAATTTTTTAGCAGAGCTCTTCGACGCAATGGAGATAGGGCGTTAGTATGTTCGGGTAAATTATGTCCTAATTTACATTTCATCCCTCCAGAGGCACGATATTATGGATCAATTGTAAGAGCAATGATTAAAAATCTTTCTTAGGGGTCGTTAGGTTTTCAAACAAATCGAATGTATCCCCCAGTAATTTTTCGACCACCTTAATGTATATATATGATGGAAGTGAGGTAAAACTGTTGCTATTCTTGGTTATAAATAGCAGCATATGACTAGTATAAATTGCCTGTGTATATGCTATATATATATATATGATATACTAGGAGTATAAATACTCATCGTATACACAGGTACATTTGTGATGCATTTAAACTGCCGCGCGTTAGTTGGCGTCTAGTATATGCAGCTATATGCAAATTAGAATCGATCATTCGACGTGTTAGTCTATTCGACTTAAGTGGGTTTTATGCAATCCAATTCAATGCAATGATGCTTATGAGTTTGTTCGCTTGCGTGATTCCATTTCGCTGCGCTATTTTGGTTGTGAGCATTTAGAAAATGGATTATTTTTGCAAAAATCCCAAAATGAAAAAAAAAAACCAAAATTTGTTGAATCGTGAACAAGTTAACTACTAAAAATAAACTTTGTATTCATGCAAAGTACGATATGTGTGTAGTATGCGCTATTGTTATATGTAAATATATGATGAAATTTGAATATAGCAAATATTGATTTTATGCAAGGTTTTATTAAAAGTTTTTTTTTTTGTTTAACAACGAATCTTATCAAGGTCGATGGTATTTTACAATTTATGGTATTTACTTGTTTTAAATGAAATTACATAAATAGTTCACTTGAAATGGTGAATTAAATACAAAATGGAACAACAACAACAACAACAAGAAAAACAAAAAACAATAACTAAACAAAAATATATAAATCACTTTGGATAAACCCTTTGAATTTGTATTAAATTTCTTATGCCTTCGAGTACTTGCAAGTACAAGCTGTACAACAAAAATAAAACAGTATGAAGTATGTATGCATTTATTGCAAGCTACTAGTAGTGCCACCATTTGCCATATAAAATATTCATTTATACACTATTTGCACTATTTGCAACTTTCCACGTGCTTAAACACAAAATACTTGCGCGTCGTTTTCATTTCAACTTTTAAAGTCCCTTGAGACTCGTCATCCGTTCGCACTTTATGCTCTTCGTAATTCATGCTTCATTCTGGACGGGCAGCAACTGTTCATTTTGTTGTTAGTGTTTCCGTTATACTAATGGAATTGTTTGTGTGCGTGAGTGTGTACGTGTCGTTGTTGTTGTTGTTGTTGTTGTTGTTGTTGTTGTTGCTGCTGTTGTTCTTATTGTTGGTCTATCGCGTAACTTTACTGCAACTGATTTGTTGCGGTCAGTCATTTTTATTTGTGACCGTCGGTCCGTTCATTGCAAAAGAAGCAAAAAAAAAAAAAATCCCATTCGATTTCAAAAGTAACTGAAGTAAAAACTTTATATATAATTTTTTCTCTTATTCTTGCTTGCTTTCGCTTTTCACTATAAACTTCTTTTTTTTTTCATCTTCTTTCATGTTACTGTTATATAATATATACAGAGAAAATTAATGATTGCCTTTACTAATGCTTTTATTCTTTTTTTTATATTTCCTTTTTTTGTTGTTCTTACAGCTGGACAATCTGAAATGGAGGTGCAATTAGTAGTACCAAGATATGTTGAGCGTGGATCAAGTGCGACCATGCAATGCAGACATAATGTGCGACCGGAAATATTATTTAAGGTGAGTGAGCGAGAGTGAAAAACTGAAAGCAAAAAAAAAAAAAAATGGTTGAATTTGTTGCTTAGTTGCGGTATGCCGTTATGCGGGTACAAAGCAATAAGTGTGTGTGTGTGTGTGTGTGTGATCTTTAGAAAATTATAATGATTCTTTTCTTCTTATTTTTCGTTATTTTTTTAATTCGTAATTTTGAAGAAGCACAAGGACACTTAAAGAGAGAATAGAGAAAGAATGATAATAATAAGGTGGTTTATATTGAAAGTATTAAGGATTCGTGATTAAGAAATTTTGTAAATTTTTAATTTATACTAAGCAGAATTTCCACTCCTCAAATGATTGGATAAGAAATTTACGGTGTGTATAATGATTGTAAACTGAAGACAGTGTAGCAGATGTATCAATTCTTAATTTTGAGGTAGTCTTTATTTTTATATTATGCTTTTCAGAACGATTATCTCTAACAAGCGAATATATATTTGTTTGAAGTTTTAGCTTCTCTGAAAATCTAAAATTTTCTTGAATGAGTTTCCCTAAAAAAAAAAGTATAATCAAAATGACAATTGATAAATGAAGCACACAATTATTGCATACAGTTGGAGTTGACAGTTTCGACCACGCAAGGTATTTTTTTCTTTGACAATCTTGCCAGAATTGATGGAATGATTATATAGAAATACAAAAAAAAAAAAAAATAAAAATAAAAAAATGGTATTGTCCACTGGGCTGGACAAATATAAATAAATAAAAAAAAATATGGAGAAATATGCCTAAACATATTTGTAGTCATTAAATTTGGATTGCGGTTAATCGTATTTGAGTCCTAATATAAAAAAAAACTAATAATCGAGGGATAACATGCATAACAAATATTCAAAAAATTTTATCCTATGCTCTTTTCTCAACCTACTTACTGCTATCTGTAGCCATTAGAGGAGGTCCCTTATAAAAAGATGATATTTATCGCTTCCACCGCTCTCAGAGTGTTTTTAGATGGTAAAATAAATGACCATCCACTATTAACTTTTGTTATAAAAGTATTTTTCAGAACTTACTGACTATCTATCTTTACTAGACGTTGTCTCTAGTCCTTCGGGGCGCTTAGCAACGCTTAATTTGATACGCTGTGTTTGTGGAGCACCGTGGTGTAAAACCAAAACTGCTAGGCATCCACGTAAAACCAATATGACCTTTCTCTATTTTTACTCTTTACAAAGGCTTCCCTCAAATGAATATAAAAGATCCTGCGAATCAACAAATGACCCCATAATTACCCAGGAATTACGTCAATGCATTTCTATTTATTATCGATTACTTCAGCATTACTGCACGTGGTCCGGCTTTTTATCATCGATTACTTCAGCAATAAATTCTTTTTTTAAGGAGAATAAAATAACATAATTCGACTGGTCATAGGATCATATTTCTAGTGATTGTCTCGTAGTAATTTGAAGAGGAAATGAACACATTATTTTACAGACCACAGTTGTAACTTTGTATTATAGCTACATTAAATAGTCGTACTGGATGGTCTATTTATTGCAAGATAATTACCCTCTAAAATAATCGTATTCTTTCATGTGTTAAATGTACTTTTAGTAGGTGAAGTATAAAATAAATTTTAATGATTATAGTTTCTTTGTTTGTTGATCGATCATACCCATTTTCAATAATATCCGTATTATTTAATGATGGATTCACCATCTCAAGGTATCGTTAGGAGCAACCACGTCACAGAAGCACATAATTAAAACGACTGTAGAGGCGACACTGATCAAGAACACATATGTATATCTACCGCCTCCAGATTTCCAGATCCGACTTCATAGGACTAAATTAGATAGGAAAAAAATCTGACGATACGCTTCCACTAATATCAGCCGATCAAATTATATTCTAGCTTTAAATACAACACCCAAATACATCGTAATTTTAAATTAATTTTCTGCAATCATTATAAAATGTACACATTTTACATCTTGTATTTTTCTAGAGCAATTCATGTCGCTTTCATAGTTTGCTACTTCTACCTCATTTCATTACTATTTATGCATTCTGGCAAATACATGATTTCACGCCTGCTGGATGTAAAGAAATGTCAAATCGTCAACCTTAAATGAAATGAAGAGAAAAGAAAAAAAAAAAAAGAAAGAAAATAAAAACCAAAGTTTATGCAAGCGAAAAATGCTAGTACTTAATACTGTTATTTAACTTTTATAAATATCAACCAACAACAATAGGAAACAATAAAATTTACTTCAATTTTTTGCGCTCCTTCGAATTTTTATAACCATTGCACGCGCAACATCAGTCACGAGTCTTTTCTATAGTCTTTTCTATCGTGCCATGTAGACGCTACACCTCTACACAATGGTACGTGTATGACCATTTTAACAGTCAGTACTTTAATGCGGCCAAGCATAATGGTGTTGTTGCGGTTGCGCCATTGGTAGCGACAATTAATTTTACTTCAATATATATATTGTAGGTACTTATAAGTGTAGGTACATATTTGTTCATATTGACATGAATCGACCAGAATCGACATGAACACACACTGAATTGAAAGTAAATGTGCTTGGAGCTTAAAGGAAAAAAAACAAAAAGTATTATAGGTACACCGAATACGAAAAATACGAAAAATATAGATGTATGTATGTATGTGTGCAAAACAAATAACGGAAGAAGTGACAATGTATTACGTATAGTTTATTACATTTTTTGTACGTATTTATTGGTAGCTTGGCATATTCCTGCCTCACTGTTAACCAAGAGCACTTACAGTCGTGCACATGCACGCACATGCTCCTATATATGAATGTTTACACATACTCATATACACGTGTGCATATGAGGTTGTGGATACATACAAATATACCACAAACCTACATGTGCACGCATGGTATGGCATATACAAACAAATAAAAAAAAAAGTGATTCTTTTATTCGAAAGCCTTAAGTGTATTCGCTCGTTCGTTTGTTACATTTTTATTACACGTTATTATTTTTTCGTGTATACATACATTCGTACATTCATATGTGTGTGTGTGTGTGTGTGTGAATTTATATAAAAAATAGTGAAAGTATATATATATTTATATAGAATACATAGTATAAATATATGTGTGTGTATATGTGGGTGGTTATATTTTCAAGGTTCAAGGACAAAATATTCTAGCCACACATACATACATGCATACATATGCATAAGTGTACATGTATATATATATACAATTCCACTAACCACAAACATAGAATCAACATACGAGCACAATGCATTCGCTGGATCGGATTTAATCTGTGAATGTGCTACATACAAATACAACTATATGTATGTTTGTAGATATTCGCAGCAGTAGTAGTATAGTATTATTATTATTTGCTTTTCCCTTTAGCCACTAGTGGATATACATACTACATATATTTACATATTTATGTGCATATCTATATAGTATAACTATATAGTGGCTTATAACGAGTTGTTTTCTTTTCATTTGGCTTATGTAGATTTCTTTCTTTTGCGGAATTTTAATTGTACAATTACACAGAAACAATAGAATTTCATGTATGTGTATATTAGCTTGAAGATAAAATGAACAGCATACTCGAGTTAATTTTTTTTTTTACTTTTTTTATTGTATTACTTTCTTTTTTGTACTAGTCCGTGTGAATTTTACTATGAAAGCGAATTTGGCATTTAGTTTGCACTGGAATATAAACAAAAGAAACTAAAAAGATAAACTTACAATGTTTGGTGTTAAAAATTTAAGCCAGCAATTACAAAGTGTCCTAGATTACGAGGGCGTTTAATTTGTTGCTCAAAGATGGGTATTAGAAAAATTTATTAGTTTTATAATAAGTATATGGAGGTCTTAGTCTTTGAGATTATTGTGGTAGCTCTTGGGATCATTGTTTGGCCTAAGTCAATCTTTATGGAGACTCTCTTCTTGCTACCACACTACCCTGAAGAATAAAATTCGACTAATTAATTACGATCCCGTCTGCAATAGCAACGAATACAGGGAAGTTGAAAGCAAGCAACTGATATTCTCATAATTTTCATCGAACTTTTTATAACCAAAAACTTATACAAAAGCTTATAAAAACTTATAAAGAATTATACAGTAATCCAAAGACTGCCCATATAGACTAATAACTGAATCTGTAATACCTGAAATTATGAAAAAATTTGTCTAAATTCAATTCACTAATTTTCTGGTAATTTCTTCGAAAATTTCCAAAGTTCTATCATGTATCATCATCATACGTAATAAAATAGTCGTTTGAACATTTCAATGCTTCAGAGAAAAGTGAGGTTTTTTTCTGATTTTTCAAGATTCTGATAAAAAATATTTGAAAATTTCTTCATACTTTATTCTTGTAAAATATAGCCCATAAAACATGTAAAAAAAAGTAAACACACTAGAGAAGGCCTTAAATATGGCCCTCAACAGATCAACAGATGGTGGACGGGAAGAAGTTCAGAGACAAGGACAAATCGGTCTTGAATGAATATTATTTGACCGCTACACGGCAGCTATATAATGATATAAGAAAAAAGTACAAGAAAGCGGTTACGATAGTAAAGGCAGAATCATAGCTATTCTACTGCACGTCAATAGAAAACTCTAGAGAATCCGCAAGACTGAGTAAAATGTTGTCCAAAGAGTACTCCAACCCTACTTTCATTAAAACTGAGGATGGAGGATGGACGACCAATGCAGAGGAATCTCTAGCAATGCTAGTTAAATGTCACTTTCCCGGCTGTGTGTCTTATCAGAGGTCTTGGGAAATCCATAGACCCTTGTCGAGTGATATAGTCGACTCAATAGTATATAAAGAAAAGGTGGATTTTTCGATAAATAGCTTCAAACTGTTTAAATCAGCTGGTTCAAATGGTATTATACCTGTTATGCTTCAGAAGACACTGAAGATTATTCAAACCTGGCTCATTAAAATATACTAATCTCTAACTATATACCAGAGCATTGGAGAAACGTTAAGGTGGTTTGCATACGTAAGGCGGGTAAGAAAAAGCATGAAGAGGCAAAAGACTTTAGACCGATTAGTTTAACTTCTTTCCTATTAAAGATACTGTAAACATTACTAGACATTCATATTAGGTCCACAATAAATCGACAACTTCTTTCGAATTCGCAGCACACCTACATGAAAGGGAACTCTACAGAAACAGCCATTCATGCGGTGGTGGGGCAAATCGAAAAATCTCTCGATCAGTAACAGTTTACCATGACAGCCTTCTTAGACATTGATGGTGCTTTCAACAATATATCCATTGACACCATATTCGAATCTCTGGTTAAAATCAGAGTTGACGGCTACGTAAACAGCTCGAATGAAGGCGGGGTCTTATCTTCGCTTACTGGCCTTTTTTTAGAACATAAAATACCATGTTTTAGTCATCAAACTTATCAATTCGTAAAGTATCGGAGAAGACAAGGATATATTATCCTCTTAAATTTTGTATTTATAATTTAAATGCTTTTTTTATATTTCGATTTCATTATTAAATATATGTAATTTATACCGATAAGCTGATTTAATACAATCATTTGCCTGCTAACCAAAAAATAAATAATAAATTGGTTGCTGTTATTGGTCACACAATAAGAAATGTAACTCAAGTAAGTTTACAATATGGATATATAATAAAAATTGAGTATTACCATTCACTACGATTTGTTATTGTATTTATTATTATTCAAATCAAATGAACAACAAATTCAGCTCATTTTGATGTTGTGTTTGTTTGTTTGTTTTTTTTTTTCCCAGTTTCAAATCATCAATTTGATTTGATAAAGTCGTAGTGGTCGTTGTCATCGTATAGTCGTAAAGTCGTTACGAACTCATCACATTGAATAGAAAAATCCATATGGCCGCGAGATACAAACATATATAAATATAGAAAATATGTACAAAATAACAACAAATATTGCAAAAAAAAAAGAAGAAGAAAAAAAAAAAATCAATTCAGAAATGAAATAAAATGTAAATAAAAAATTATTTCAAAACTCTCCAATATGTGTTTAGCAAAGAGAAACGTATGCCTTGGTCGAGTGGGTGAAAAAGCAAATTTAGTTTTTCGTGGTATTTGTCAAGCGAATTTATTCATTTTCCCCCACTCTTTATGGATTATGGTGGGCAACCAAAACAAACGACAACATAGCATAGCTTGGCCTGATTTGATTCACAAATTCAATTCGATGGCATTTCTAGTAGCTTTCACATTTTTATTGCGTTTTATCATGTGAGATGTGAACTGAAATGGTAACGAATTTTGCCGTTCACATACAATTTAAAAATTCCTTGAGCAATGGGGCGTATACGCGACATGCATTAACAATACAAATAGGTTGGAGTAAATGATAAAATAAAGAACATAAAAAATACAAATTATGGACGGACGTGAACAATATGGTGGAACAATATGGAACGGTGTTGAATAAAATTTAAAATGTTTGCAAATTTTAAGAGATTCTTTCACTTTTTGTGCATTTAATTTCATTTAACCCCACGCTACACTACACGAGGTCTAATTGCAATATCCATAATGAGAAGTATGAAGTATGGGAAAAAATATATGTAATTGATCAGAATATCATGCGTGTCAATTTAATCACTGCCCATCCGTCTGTCTGTGTATATCTGTATACAAGTCTGTCTGTATGTTAGAACTTTAGTTGCGCCAATAGACCTCATTTGGTCGCTATGCACATTGGCCTCTAATAATAATAATCTTAGCACGTTAACTCCCATAATTATAGAGTGATCGAGCTAAAAATTGGTACATAATATGATATAATTTTCACTAATGATTGGACTCCATGAATGAAGAAAATGGAAAAGGCTCACTTCCAATATAAAAATATGTTTTTTAGTTTAAGATTAATTTCATACTTTGTTAATTCAAATGTTAAACAATAGAACTGAAATTAAGTGAATGGAGCTATTTTTAGCAGATATCAAACATATTGTAAAATGAACTGAATCAATTAAATATTATGAATACCTCCCATACAAAAGTATGTTTTTAAATGTATGTTTTCATATTTAACGAATGAAAATATAAAGATATTTGGATCAAACTTGGTACATAATACTATATTTCATAATTAATAGAGATATTAGAAAATGTACCGAATCGGATACAAATTACACCTACCTGCCATACAAAAATATGTTTTGAAATGTATTTTTCCACATTTTTTACACGAATCAATAAAGCTATTAATCGGAAACTTGGCACAAAAGATTATACTTACTAGCTAATATAAATAAATAAAAATGAGTGGAATCGAGTAAAAATTAAATCTACCTGTCATACAAAAATATATTTTCAAATGTATTTTTTTACACTTTTCACATGAAAATATGGATATATTAAGCTGAAACTTGGCACATGAGGTTATATTTATCGTCTAAGCAACATAATTGAAAATGAGTTGAATTGGAAAAAATCCACGGCTACCTTCTATACAAAACTATGTTTTCATATGTATTTTTTCACACTTGTCCACACAAGAATACAAAGCTATGATTGTGAAACTTGGTGTGTGTAATTAAATTGGTTATCCAATGCATTTCTTGTAAAATTATCGAAATAGATTGAAAATTACTCCTACCTTCAATACAAAAGTAAGCTTCCATATGCATATTTAAATATTTTTTGCCCGAAAAGACTAAGCCATGGAGCAGAGACTTTGTCTATATGATTATATTGGTTAGATAATAGACTAACTCAAAAATGGGCCAAATTGGAGGTGAGTGTGGTTACCTCTCATACAAAAATATGTTTTTGAAATGTATTCTTACACATTTTTCATAGGAATGTTATATAAAACTATAGAACTAAAGCTAGGAACAAACTATTATTTTTATAAATAAGTCAAGAGATTTAAAAATGGGTGATATTGGATGAAAACCACTCATTCTCTTCGTACAAATGCAGTTTTCTAATATATGGCTGCCTATTCATAGTATAGGGTAGCTTAGCTTCGGTGTAGATGAAGTTAAAGTTTTTTCCGATTTTTTTTTGTGTATTTCAATTTTATAGTTTTAGTCATTGATTGGAATTGTAATTGGAATTTGTTTACTTTTGAAAAATTTTGCATATGCGTTGAAATTTAGAAAATTTCTCTTTAAAAAGAAAGCTTCTACATTGTGCGTTACGTGTGTGGAGTACAAAACAATGTATATATACATATACGTATGTATATTTGTATTTTATAGCTATAGTGATGTGCGTATATCCTATGCAGAAATCACACACATACATAATGGCCATGGGGCCATGAAAAAAGAAAATAGAGCAACAAAAAACAAAATATATATAGAAGAATGAAAAGACTAAGAATCTGTCTAAACCATAATATGCTTTAAGCACAATAAATATTTCTTTATTCAGGTGCCGTTGCAGACACATGCATTCATGCATGCACAAACTATATATTGGATGTGAGCGATGTCTAAAATGAGAGATTCAGCATAGACATTCCTTTGTATGCTATGATGATATGCTCTTAAATGGAATATCTACATTGAAATACCTCCACTGTCAGCTCATTCCACTAGTCTATAGGCATCATAACATTTATCATTTTGGTAATTTGTCCAAGCACCTGTGACCACACGCACACACACACACAGACACAATCTTACATGTTATCCATCACACTCGAATTTATACGAAAAATGGAAATTTCCTTATTGACTTAGCTAACCAATTTGTATGAATGTTGCTGTTCGGCTGTTATATGATAAGAGGCAACATGCAGAGTTAGCATTAAAAACATTATTATTTACATGTAGTCATATGTATAGCAAGCATTAGAGCTGCAATTCCCGTGATTCTGAAATTCTAAAGGACGATTTTCGAAATGAATCGCTGGACATAATGAAAGTAGGATTTTGGAATTCTGGTATTATAACTTTTATTCTAGATAATTCTTCGGAATTGGAAGCCTTAACATTGATATAATGTACAAATGTTTACGTAGCATAATACTTAACATACATGCGTTTTTATGTACATATACGTGACAGGTAGAATTTGTTCGCTGTAAATTGCCTACGGTCAATGGTAAATGGAGAGAAATTATTTGTATTTTTGTTATTCCTATTTTGTGTTATTGTTGTAACCTGAAACGATAACAACAATAATAACAACAACAACAAATGTCATAAAAATAATTTTGTCCTTTTTTTATGACGCAAATTTTCCCTTTTTTATTGTACGAGTATGTGAGGTATGTATATTACTACCTGTGTTTTGTTTTTTTTTTTTTTATATGTTTGACTGAATGTTAATTTCATGTCAATATACATAGTCCAGAAAAATAAAAGTCATATACACACACGCACACATATATGTATGTATATATACACACACTTGCCAACAATGGCAATTAGTTGATTTAATTTATTGGCCAGTCAATGTTTACAATACAGTAGAGTACTAACCACGTTGGGTATCTGCTGTATATGGGTAACAATGAACTTTTATATAGATTCAAATGCATAGATATAAAATGTAAATGCAAAGCATGAGCGTAGCTGTTGGAACATGTGTTTCGCCATTAAATGCCAATAATAATACAAGCACTTTTGCAACATTTTACACATACATGTTAGTACTCTGCACATATGTTTTTCTATAGCGCTTGCGTTTTTGTTTATTTATACAAAGCTTAATTCAATTACCTTTCACCGCACTCGCCTTCGAATCACTACACTATTATTTTCCTCTTTTCGTTCTATTTTTTTTTTTTTGTAGGTATTCATTTTAATTGCCTCCTTATGAAGTCGTACTCATACACAAACTGATTTTATGTGAATGTGTATGTATTTATGTATGTATGTATGCTTAGGTTGAAAGCTAATTTACCCATTAATTGAGTGCTCAGTTATTTATTTAATTATACTAATTAGATGCGGGTTGCAATTAAAACAACAACGACTGTATGTTCCTTATCGTCTCCGTCGCCACACAACCGTCTCGCTTCACTGCTATGTCGATACTGCCCGCTTCTTCTCGCTCGAACATCCTCCGGCCTTGAGACTCGATGCTTCTCGAGGCTCAACAGATTCTACTGGTAGTATACAAAGCCTCTGTACAGGGCGACTAATGGTGTTGTGACCAGTCCAAATAGATACATTGCGGACTAACCCGTCGCTGCCTGGATGTAATGCGGTCACTCGTCCCATTTTCCATAAAGTCGGTGGGGTAGCTTCATTTTTAATGACCACCAAGTCGCCTATCTTCATATTTTGCCTAGCCTTCTGCCATTTGGGACGCTGTTGAAGCTCGTGGAGATAGCTATCGCTCCATAATTTCCAGAATCTTTGCGCCATAAGCTGCCGAGATTGCCAATAGCTGAGCCGATTCTCCGGCCGTTCTACTGGAATTTGCTCACCTAGAGTTGGAACCAAGGCTTCTCCAATTAGTAAATGCCCAGGTGTAAGAGGATTTAAGTCCCGAGGGTCTGCACTTTGGGCACATAATGGACGTGAATTAAGGACTGCACTGATCTCTGCCAGTAATGTCTGTATCGCTTCAATGGTCAATAGTCGAACCCCCATAACCCGACGCAGATGATGCTTGGTCGCCTTGACTGCCGCTTCACATAGACCTCCCTGATGTGGAGCAGCTGGAGTAATGAAGTGCCACTCGGTTTGTCGCGCTGAAAGTTGCTCAAAGAGGTCTGAGGTTCGCCAAGTCTGTAACATTCGACCCAGCTCTCGCTCTGCTCCTACAAAATTGGTGCCATTATCGCTCCAAAGATGCTGACAGTGACCATAACGTGAGGTAAAGCGAATGAATGCCATCAGGAAGGCATTGGTAGACAAATCTGATACAAATTCTAAGTGTACAGCCTTGGATACCATGCACACGAACACCGCGATATAGCCTTTGATGATCACATTTCCTCTTCGACGATCTGGGCGCACTTGTATGGGCCCTGCATAATCCACCCCGGAATGCAGAAATGGGCGTGCTGGACGTACTCGGCAAGCCGGAAGGTTTCCCATCATTTGTTCGCTCATCTTTGCCCTCAACCTTTCGCACATTATACAACTCTTGATCAAAGACCTTGCTAGCGCTCGTACACCGATGACCCAATAATTTCGTCTTAATGTCGCTATTATCTGCTGTGCTCCGCAATGTAGTAGTTTCAAATGTATTGAACGAGCTATGAGCCAAACCAATCTTCCCTTTCCGGGCAGTATCGCGGGATTCCGCTGGCGGTCAGGCAAATCTGCTTCTTGTAAGCGCCCACTCATACGCAGTATACCATCTTGAAGAAATGGAGCCAATATTGCAATCGCGTTCGATAGTCGAGCATCCTCCGCTGAACCTTGGCCCTGATCAGAATGGTTTAGCCGTCTAATGTCATCTTCGAAATAGTCCCATTGCTCTTGTCTGATCCAGAAATTCAGTGAGTCATCGAGTTCCTTAACGCTCAAATGTAGTTTACGTCTGTTTGCGAATGATGCTCGACAATTTTGGGCGAATCTAAACACCCAAGCCGTTACCCTTATTAAACGAGTGATCGACGAGTATCGGTGCACTAAGGATTCATCCTTTATAACTATTGCGCCGACGTTTGCGATGAATTGCTCATCACTCTCTGTCTTGCCTTCTGATTGAAGTATATTTCCTCGCCCGATCCTTACCAGGCGGCATTCCTTTTTCACCTCTAACTCAATATTTTCGTGTACCCCTTCTGGCAGCTTCGGCCACATGGCCTCCGGCAGCCGAAGGAAATCGGGGCCCCGCCACCACAACTGGGAAGCGATCAACTCATCCATCGACATTCCTCTGGAAATCAGATCGGCCGGATTCACGTCGGTGGGCACATACCTCCACTCGCAGTTTGCCGTGTTCTTATTTATCTGAAGTACTCGATTCGCCACAAATTGTTTTAGGCTACCGCTGTCTCGTTTCAACCAGCACAGTACTACCATAGAGTCAGACCAGCAAATCGCCGAACTGACCTTGATGCTAAGCTGAGTTTCGCAATTGGATAGCACGCGCTGCATTAATTCGCTGAGTAGCGATGCTGCACGCAATTCGAGCCGCGGTATAGTCTCCGTTCGTAAGGGCGTCACTCTAGATTTTGTTAGCAATAAATTGGACGTCACTACTCCATTGTCCTGTATGACCGCATATATGGCCGCTCCGAATGCTCGAGTAGACGCATCGGAAAAGCCATGTAAAGCTATATTTAGCCATCGTGCATATCCTATCCAACGCGGTATACGAAGGCTACTGAACTGTTGCATTTGAGAGAAAATACTTTGCCACACCATCCTCAGTGGTCCAGGTAATCTTGTATCCCAACCTAATTTCTCCTGCCAAATTTTTTGGAGTAAAACCTTTGCCTTTATTATGAATGGTGATGCCAGCCCGATGGGGTCATAAATTCGCGCGGTGATGCTTAAAATCATCCGTTTAGTCCAACAAGTAGGTTCCACCACCGGCAATGATTTCACTGCGAATGTCAGCTCGTCCGCTGAGGGAGTCCATTTAAGACCCAACACTGATGCTTCCATATGTGTGTTCAACCAAGCGTCGTCCGCATCCGATTGTCGGCCTATAGAACGGTGCATGTTATTCGAATTTGATCGCCATTTAGTAAGCTCGAAGCCTCCAGCTGCCAAAAGCTGTTTTATCTGCTGGCATAAGAGCAGCAATTCCTCTTCCGTGTCAGCACCGGCCAAGCAGTCGTCCATATAAAAATTATTCAATACAGCCTGAGCACCTCGTGGCCACCTGGACGCGTTATCTCTAGCACACTGCTGCATTGCCCTAACTGCACAAAATGGTGCTGACGCCATACCGAATGTCACTCTAGAGAGCCAATATTCGGCTATTTCCCCTGTCTCATTTCTCCAAAACATTCGCTGCAAGTCCCAATGTTGCGGTGCTATTTTTATCTGAGGAAACATCTGCTTGATATCTGCCGATACACCATACGCGTGGAGACGAAATCCCAAAAGGATATCAATTAAGTCTCGTTGCAATTTGGGCCCGATCATTTGGACATCGTTCAACGAAACTCCGGTATCAGTTGAACATGAGGCATCGAACACTACCCGAAACTTTTTCATGATTGCATGATGAGGAATATAATAGGATTTGCCTTCTGGTGGTCTCGTTGCCAGCCTTAGCCAGTCATTCGCTATATATTCGTTTACGAAGGTCTGGTATTTCTCTTTTAATTCCGGCTCTCTTTTGAATCGTTGCTCTAAGCGTAAGTATCTTTGCAGGGCTGTTACACGATTAGAACCAATGCGATTCCAATCCCGTCGTAGGGGAATTTGAACAACATAGCGCCCTTCCTGTGCGTCGAAGGTGTGAGTCTCCAAGAAATGGGTTTCGCACTCTTGTTGCTCTGCTGTCCAATTTGATTCATCGCCTGGTAAGCTCTCTGAATCAAAAAACCGTCATACTAAATACTCAAGATGATCGTCCTCCGCTCTATCCATCTCCTTCATTATGTTAGCCGCAACAACGCCTGAGTTTGTCGGAATCTCGCCAAAAAGTAGCCAGCCTAAGCGAGTCTCTTGTGCGACAAAACTCGAAGATAATCGCCTCATATTTCCCTGCATCAGTTGAGCCCATATACCCACCCCCAACAGCATTTGTACTGGTGCTGGTTGGTCGAAAGTGGGGTCTGCTAGAAGGTTGGATATATCGCTGGGTAAGCTCTGCATCTGTAAGCGTTTTTGAGGCAATAACATTTTCCCTAAGATCGATGGAACTACCAGGCATTTAAGGAAAATCCGAAGCTCATCATTGTAAAGTGACATCAAATGTCCCGAAATTGATTTGTTGCAGACATGAGACTCCACTCCAATAGCAGAGGAAACGCCAATTCTTGTTCGGTACATATAGATTTGATTATGCGTGACGATATCTTTACTGATCAGGTTTACTTGTGCACCAGTGTCGCATATTGCACGAATTCTCACCATCATTCCATTATGAGCTACAAAACGCACCTGAGCGGTAGCCAATAAACTAGAATAAGACTCGCCCGCTCCTCCTTGTATCATCGTAGAACCGTCTACTTGCGCGGATGACTCTGACGCATTGAAAGTACTGAAAACCCTGAGGCCGGTCTCCACTTCGGTCACTGATTGCTATTGCTCCTCACTCGGACCCGCCTCCACTGCTGCCAGCATCGACCTCTGAGGGACCTCCTCCATAGGGTTCGTTGATAGCTTCGGGCAAATAATGCTGTTGTGGGGTGCCCTTGCACACCTGGGGCAACGATTTGACAAACAGTTTCTCGCAGTATGACCCTTTCGCAAACAATTTTGGCACAAACCCAGTTCAAAAATTCGTTTAATTTTCCCTTCACGACTCATGCGTCCAATCGTAGGACATCGGTGGAATGCATGATCTCCGGAGCAGTTGAGACAGGGCTTGTAATTAATGGTTGATGAAACGCTCGACCTCATGCGCTGATTCATTGAAAAGGAGTTCATTCGCTTCTCGCTGTCATTAGTGACAGGCTGTGTTGTGCGATTTAATAGTCCGCTACTGCGACGCTCAAGCCAAGAAAAGAAGTCTCTTTGCAAATTTGGGATTCGATCTATAGGCCGTACCATCTCCCACTGACTACGGGACACGCTGTCTAACCGGGACTCCAGAAAGGTTAATATAAACAAGTCGCGTTGGTCCTCGGCTTCAAGTTGTCTCGCCACCATACGCATGCTGTTGCGCGTAACATCAAGCATATTCCGAATCGAGGCATGGGTAGCCCTTGGCCAAACTGGCAAATCATAGATTGCTGAGCAATGCACAGCATGGCACAAATACTCATTATCGTATGCTAAACACAGTGTTTTCCATGCGTCAACAAAGCTGTTGTCTTGCTGCGGCCAATAACCTAATGCTCTAGCTGCCTCCTCCTTAACACAGCTTTGGAGCCGACGAAGCCGCTGCAGATTCGTGAGATGGGGATTTTGTATCACCTCAGTCGAAAATACGTCTCGAAATTGAATCCACTCTCGATGGTTACCGCGAAATATTGGAAGCCGATCTGCTAATGGCAATTCCGAAAATTGAAGTTGTAGTGAATGATTATTAGCGTGGTTGCACGATGCAGTAGGAGGTGTTGGTTCCATTTCTTTTATTTTCTGACATAGCTCTGCCCGGACCTTGACGTAGACATCTTCAACCTCCTGCGCACGTGCGAGATCATCCGCCTGTTGCAACTCATCTCGTGAACACTGCTGCAACTCACAAGATTTCAATTCAAATCTTTCCCAAGCCTTAGTTAAAATATCGAGGCGAGTCTTAATAATTTCGACGTTCATATCATCAGATGCAGTAGCTGCCAACCAGTCGGACTGACGCTGAATTTGGGATACAATATACTCTATATCCGACCGCATATTCCTACCCTCTACCACGATTGCCATTTCCGAATTTTCTATGCTTGCTGTGGAGTCCTCCACGCTTATTGCTTCCTTCTCCCTCCGTGTCACGGTTTTTCGGCCACCACCTGAGGAATTAAAGAACATCAAAGACGCTTAAAGAAAGTCTGAATTGCCTAATCAGTATTAGAATTGTTCAATAAGTTGCCCTAAAATGTTCGCATGTCATTTGAAGTGCCTGATCAGCAATAGTTAAATATTATCGCAAGCTACTCAAATCACCGCTATGCCCTAATCATAATGCGCTACTATAACTTCTCATTAAGGTGCTTCATGTCGCCGAGTCGTTGCCTTTCAAGTCGCAGTGGATTACTGATCCCATATTACTAGTAACACATAATTGCCTAACAAGGCCTAAAGCCGCTGATATGTTACGTAGCAAGTCGCAGATCAATTGTTACATAAATATTCGCCTGGCACTTGCAGTGTTTGATCAGCAATTGTTAATTAATATTGCCTGCAACTCAAATCGCCGCTATGCCCTAAGCATACTACGCCACTATAAATTCTCGTTAAGGTGCTTCAAGTCGCAGAGTCGTTGCACCTCAAGTCGCAGTGGATTGCTGATCCCATATTACTAGTAACACAAGGCCTTAAGTCGCTGATATGTTACGTGTTACGTACATAAGACGCAGTTACCATCTAAATCGCAGTTACTATTTAAATCGCAGTTATTATTTAATTCGCAGTTACAATTTAAATCGCAGTTACTATCGCGCAGCGTATCACCTTCTAGTTTAACCTTAAGCCGCGGATATTTTCCGTAGTAAGTCGCAGATAAATTGCTACATAAGTCGCAGTTATACTATTTGAACGCAGTTACGATCGCGCATCATGAAGTTTATTTATTTGACCTTATGTCGCTGTTACATCTTAGTTCACCATTATGTACCTATACACATCGCGAATACAAATATACGCACCCTTCGCTTTTATGGCTCTTTTTCCATTAAATATTTCTTCTATCGACACTCTAGCACGTTTGCTTGTACCCGCCGCTGGGCCACTCGACTCTGTTCCCCTCGAAACCCTCGCTCTCCTCGATCTTTGCATTCTATTTAATTTTATTTAATTGTATACGCAATCCAGACAATTCAATTAAACCCAGCGACCTTTCTTGTACGCAGTGAATACAGAACTGTTGAAATTTTTCAACGATCATACAGTATTACGTTCGCCCGCTCACCAATCAACGAATGAGTATAACAGAACTACAACAGTACTCTAATGCCCTTATCTATATACGCATCTAATATACACTATCTTATAACTGTTCGTATAGGATGACCCGCTGAAATGCATATCGCGCGGCGCCATATGCCAGCACAACAGAGAAACAAATGAAACCAGCCGTATGTTATTTGCTTTCAATGGCGCCGTCGCCTATGCATACACAGTCGTATAACTGTTCGTATAGCATGATTCGCTGAAATGCATCTCGCGCGGCGGCATATGCCAGCACAAGTAGTAGAAACAAACAAAACCAACAGTAAGTTCTTTGTTTTCAATAGCACCGTCGCAGATGCATACACAAACCTCGAATCATATCGACTATATACATTGGAAATGGAATATTCAATGTTATCCGTATGCGCTGTATTTAGATTAAACCAATGACCTAACCGAAAACATTCTGTTCGCAACAACACTAATATACAATCATACCGAACATATATCCATTTTACCCGTAACCTATACTTCAAACCTGTACAACATTCCCTTCGGCTCGATGGACCAAAAAATGTATGTTCCTTATCGTCTCCGTCGCCACACAACCGTCTCGCTTCACTGCTATGTCGATACTGCCCGCTTCTTCTCGCTCGAACAACGACTACAACAAACAGCATCAACAACGATACGATAACAAAGGAAAAATAAATACAATAAAATATAAACGTCTACAACCACATTTTCTTTTGTAGTAATTGTTGCTATTATTGGATCACTGTTATACTATGTGGATATATTAAATATTTTCTAGCTCAGCAGCTATGTACTATATACATGCATATTTGTTATCAACAGATCGGGGTAGATATATGGGAAATATTAAATGACTATTAACTACAAGTTGTATATAAAAAATATGAGTGACCTTTTCTTTTTAAATTATGAGAATGAATTGGGACGATATCTCTGTGGTTCGAAAATCCCCGCATATATGCTGATAATGAAAATGAAACGCAAACATTTGCCGTGACCTAAATTTTCATCATCAAATGAAGGCCAATATCTGGGCATGTTAATTGTATTTTTAAGACAAATATCTTTCAACAAATATATTTTTTTTTAGCCGATTTGTGAAGAACTAAGGTAATATTTCGAAAATGGTTGTGAATTTCACATGACTTTCTTCATGCATGAGAGCGTAGGTTAGCGGAAATGCTCTTCTAAACCCGCCCCGTGGGTTCTGACCGGTCATAACTGTCCGAATCATTAAGGATGGGGCAGTTAGCTAAGGATATGTGTGCCTTGAAGATGTGTTTGCTCATAAAGAGTGGCACACTGATTGGCAGAGCCTATCCATTGGAAAGAGGTGCCCATTCCTAACTCTTCCCTATCCTAAATTCCCATCATTTTATATCCCCTGGGCTGGACTAAGATGTTGTACGACACATGCCGAGAGTCAGACAGGCTGGGGGCACAGTAAAAATAGCACAGTCTCTAACGGAGTATCCGGATATCTGGCGTCCTTCGGATTAATTAGCTTTACCTGCGTATTGCGGATATCTACGCAGGCGGGTGACCCTATCCCGCAAATTGTGGCACATTCATGGACAGAACACATAAAAGCAACACGCAAACCGATGCCGGAACTTTTAAAAAGTCGGGTTTGTTCGAGGCATCTAAGCAACGACCCTCTACTTCTGTGGAAGCAGCCAAGGCCAAACTCAAGCTAAGCCGAGGCGCTGCCACAATCCACTCTCCACCCAAGCTGATGTACTCGGTTGAGCAAAAGCTTGGCTGCAGTACTGTAAGCACCGCACCATCTACTGCTGACACCAGCTCACGCAGTGTCATGGCTGCGGTCACTGAAAGTAATTCTGGTGGAGGCAAACATGACGACGTCAAAAGCAGTGAAGGCAGAAAATTGAAGGAGTCGAAGCTCCGCTTCAAAGAGTGCCAGAGTGCAAGGCGAGTACTCTAAGAGAGCAGTGGTATCCCAAAGAAAAGCAGAACTTCCAGACATACTTCCAGATAGAATCGTTCCTTCGTGCATATAGAGTCATTTTACTCGAATGGTTGATAGAGTCAAAGCCACTTAAAGTTGCTTGCTGTTTGCTTATCAGAATGGACTATGCAGTTGATCATATCAACCATAGTAAAACCATATTTTGGTATTTTGAAGTCTTTCAGACAAAGAGTTCACCAGAAAGAGCATAGCTGTAGTACCATAGTGTTAATATAATTCAAAAAAGCTAATTCAAGAGTACTTAAAGGAGCTTAAAGCTTAAAGGAGTCAATGATTCATTCGTTCAGAGAGTCATGTCTAAAAAGACTGCTTGTAGTCTTTACTCGAAAAACAATAAAACGAATCAGTGATGCAATACTGCATCAGCGCCAAGTCAGTATCTTGTAAAATGCACAATAAAATGTCAGGAATTTTTAAAATATCCTGGATAGAATTGGCTTTCTTCTCTATATAATAATATACGTTAATATTTCATTAATATTTTAGCCTCCAGCTATTTTCATATTACCCAAAATCATCCTAGTAGCTTTCTTTTAATGAAATTTAAAAACTTTATGCAGTTAACTTTTTCTAGAATATTATACATTTTTTCTTATATGCTTTATGATATTAATCAATGTTAAAAATTCATATATGAAAATATAAAAATAACACATGATGAATATATGTATTAATATTCGAAAAGACATTAAAATATTATCATCTAAAAATTCTGCTAAAAATAAAAATAAGGGTTTGTCTACGCCAGAATGAAATACGCGCACACTGCTCTGCAAGTTTGGTTTTCTTTTATTTTTGAGTGTGTTGGCAACATTGGTTTTACCAACTGTTCGTTGTCATGTTAACGTCGTTTTTTATTATCATTCTCAAGATATACCTACAAGTGGACAGAACCGTGTGTGGCACATTTTTATCTCCCCCGTTCTCTCTCTTATAATAAGCATTGTACAATAGCTAAATAAAAACTAAAGTAAATTAAATTAAGACACATACACAAACATTATCGAACAATAAATTCAAATTGTTATACATTAAAATGAAAAAGTGAGTGCGTTACTGTGTAAATTGCTTTATATGTGCGATCTGCATCAGCAACAACTTCAAATCTACAACCAACACGACAATCACCACCTCACCAACACCTACAGACAAGGGGTTGCCACCGTTGGAACGAGCTCACCTGGGACCCCATCTCTCTCATACACAGGGTTAAAATTACATATGTCTCTCATTGCGGCATTGTAAATGATAGCTCAAAATATGATTAAGGAAAATATTACAAAAATTTCAAATAAATGTATTCTTATCTACATTTGTGTAGGTGTAAGAAATCTAAGGACTTGAGCTGATTTGAATCAGTTTCAGAGTATTTTAAATATGTATGTTGATATTTTACCTGCGATCGCCTACGTTGAAATAAGATTATATAAATATTTCATACTTGTTTATGTAAATATGCTAGATATTCAAATAAAAGGTTAAACTTTAGGTATTTCACCCAGTACATTATGTTTGATATATGCTTTATTTCATATTTAATTGTAAAGTTCTGCCACTGTTGCATGTATTATGTGAAATATAATGATTTTTATCATTGATACACCTACATACATATGTATAATGTGTATTTGAAAAAATAACGCCTACATAATAATGCTACACACAAACACCTACACCTCTTCCACCTACACAGTAAATATGAAATTGAATAAATGAGACCCAAGTACATACATATGTGTTATGTTACACCAGCTGAAGGATAATAAAGTAGTGTAGGTGAAAGTAAAGCAGAAAGAGAGAGAGTGAGTGAAAGAAAGGAGGCATACAGTGGAAGAGAAAAAAAAATAAAGCAATATCATGAGAGCATAGTAAAAATAAGGAAATGACGTAGCTTAAGTAAGACCATTACCACCAATAATCAACATTACCCCACGGGTTTAAGATGTTGACTGTGGTGCCGGCAATGGCAACAGTGACGGCAAAACAAATATGATTTTACCGATGATGTGAGTACGATATGACTTTTGACTTGACTCTGTGCTACGCTTTCGTTCATATTAAGCCATTTATAATTTATTATTTTCACATTTGTTTGTTTCATACTTTCATACATAATACATAAGAGAGTGTGTATTAGTATAGAAGCATATGAGTAAATGTCTGTTCAGCCACAGTACAAATGTACGATATACTAATACATATTGAACAATACTTGTTGCTTGCAATACAATTGCAATTGTATATTAAATTAAATGAATTTTATGTTTGTTTTCATATGCGTGAGGGTATTTACATGTATGTGTATACTTCATATGCGGTCGACTTGGGATGATTTATTATTTTTTCATTCCTGTCTTTTTTGTTGTTGTTTTTGTTTTATTTCTTGGTTGGATTATTGTATTTGCTTTGTCATACTCCTGTGAGCGAACTTCAGCTTAATGTTGTATTCTAATAAAGAAATATGAATAGTTTTTATTATATCCTCATATCGATATTTGAATGAATTTGCTACTTTTTTCGTGAAATATTTCCTAACTAAAGTAAATCAATTTGAATAATATCTATATACCATTAGTATTTATTGACACTTGCATAAATACTTACTTACCATACTTGTACTCAGTATTATTAAAATTTATCGATTTATTGCCATGTACAAGTATTTATAATCAAATAATTTTATAAATTTTCATTTAAATGTAATGTTTTTCATTTCAATTCAATCACTGTCATAATAGGTTGTTCATTTAATTCTGTCTCCTCGCTGTCTGTCTGTCGGTCTGTCTGTCTGTCTGTCTATCTATTACGACATTAAATACTTCGCTATTGTTACTGTGTTGCTCCATTTACTAAATTTACGCAATATATCTGATTTTCTCTCTATAAGATTACGTTACCTCACTCACTCTACATATCTCATTCTCCCTGTGTCCATCTGAATATATTTCTCTTCCTTTGTCTGTTTGTCTGATTGTGTCAGACATATCAAAAATGTTGACAGCTCTACTGTTCTTTTATCTTTGCATATAAGCACAATGTATAGTAAGGTACATAGCTTGTATATGTGTATTGACATATACCATATACTCGTATATATTTATGTGTGTCAGATGATTTTGAAGTCTGATTGTCAGTCGTAATATTTATGCAGACATATCTACATACATATAATATATAATATGCCTCCTATTAGTCATGTATATAGAGTGTTTTTCAATGGTTTGTAAATATAATCATATGTAGTAATAATTTTATATTTTCGTTCGCACAGTGTGAAATCATTCCATTGAAAATATACTATTGTATGGGAGGTGAGCGTGGTTTTCATCTGATTACGCCCATTTTTTAATATGTATATACATTTGAAGACGTATTTTTGTATGGGAGGTAGGCGTAGTTTTCAACCGATTACGCCTATTTTACATCCCGTCTATATATTGAAAAAAAAAAATTGTATATACCAAGTTTCAACCGAATTGCTTTTTATTTTCGCGCTGAAAGTGTGAAATAATACATTTGAAGGAGGTAGGCGTAGTTTTCAACCGATTATGCCTATTTTACATCAAGTCTATACATTAGTAAATATAATTGTATATACCAAATTTCAACCGAATTGCTTTTTATTTTCGCGCGGAAAGTGTGAAATAATAGATTTGAAGACTAACTTTTGTATAGGAGGTGGGCGTGGTTTTCATCCGATTACACTTATTTACAAACTCGTAAGCTTGTTTATAAAAAGAATGTTATATATCAAATTTCGGCGAAGTCGCTACACAATAATGGCAGTTATCATGAAAAAAACCCAGACAGTCAGTCACACATTGCGATATCGACCCAAAATATGATTCTGTTTATATATAATTTTCTATGTATGTTATAAACCAATTGTTATAATTTATTTGGCATATAATTGTTGTGATATTTCAAATTTAAATATAAACTTGTGTCTGATGTTGTATAGCGCATTCATTATATGAAACACTCCAACCTATTCAATGCAAACTTACCCTTAATATCGACTTGCAAGTAATTAATCCATATCAAATTGTCATCATATAAAATAAATAATACAGCGATATAAAATTATATGAGAAATTATATGCATTGTCAAACTAATGGATAAATAAATTGATTGTTTCGCGTTTCATTCTATTCAGAGTACATATTATCCTCATCAATGACAAGTCAAGTCTTCAAACTGATATGTCGTCGATCATTAAACTATACTATACGGGGAGATATTGACAGTAAGCTGATATTCTGTCACATTATTAAACAAAAACCCGTCGCGATAACGACATAATCCACAGCCCTCATCAGGTATTTTATAGTATATTGTTCGAGATATTGGCATAAATTTTGTATAGGCTTTTTGAATCAGAAATGAATAGGGGAAAAGGCAAAAAGTATATATATATAAAGTTGGAACTTAATTTTGACTATGAATTGACATTTTTAATACTTATTCTGGCGTCAATATTGTGAAATTTGATCGAATATTGAATTCTTCGTTGAAAGCGCCAATAATAGTCCTGAGAGTCGTATTCATCAACGATAACGTAACTATCAGCATGTAAGAAATAAATTACCGAGAAATGACTGAAAAATTTTCAATTTATCCCTATGAAAAAAATAAACAACTATTGAAATAATTATCACCCCCCAGCGATGTCATTTGAAAAATGTATACATGTTAATTATTTCAAGTTATAGTAAATGGATAATGTAGATATTTATCTACATACAATATTTATAAGTACGTTAATCTCCTGTTTAATAAAATTTAATATATTTTTAATCTGTTGGTAATTTATGTCCTAAATAGGAAATAAGTATCTAATAAATAATTATATGTTTAATAATAAATTCGACCTCATTTCAAATTTATTTATTCTCTTTCAATTGCAGGTGACGTGGCTTCAAGTTGATAAGGGTAAATTCTTTGAATTTATAAATGGACGAAATCCTCCATTTCGAAATTTTACTGTTGATGGCGGTGAAATTGATGTAAGTATACGTATGTATGTATGGATTATTTGAAAGTAAATAGATATTTATACCCGCATATTTGCTTAGTCGTATGAAAGGAATGTATAATTTTATTATATATCGTACATACATTTTTTTAACGTTTTCATATTATAAGTCAGTTATTTTTAATCGAAAAAAATTACATTTTAATTTAAATTGGCTCAATTTTACCTATTCAACATATGTATATGTCTTGTAGTATAGATTCATCATCCATGTTGATGATGATCACGGTAATGATGATGTATCGAATAATGCGCAATTTGGTACTATTTGTATTGCTATTGCTAAGGTTTTACTTGTTGTTGTTGTTGTAGTCGATTTAGATGTTAGGAAAATTATAAGGATTATGTTGAAATAGAATTTACAATATAAAATCCACATCCACAAATATCACATTAGTTAGACTATAACAAGTCAAGCAAAATCTACAGCAGACAGTCAGAGATTCATGACAGCATCACAATTAGTGCGTATTTTTCGAGCTTGTTGTTGTTGTTGTTATACGTTTGTGATATTCTCATCATCTATGCATGTATATATTTATACATCACCGCCATAAACGGCATCTAATTATGCCGATTTTCATTTGATGATGCCAGCAAGTACCGGCGTCAATAGTATATATATCACATCTTTTCGTTTCATGTAGATACAAGGTAAATCAATTTGTCATTTTAAAAGTAAAATTTGAAGAAAAAATCTTGTAGTTCATATTTCAATTATAGTTTATTATGAAGATATTGCTTGGACCTTGGTATTAGGTAGGATGTAAAAGATCCATTTAAATTAGCTCCACGAAATTGTATGTCCATATTTTTGAAGTAATTTTCAATGACTTTTTGGCACATTGAAATATTTTAAAGTGAGAGTTTTGTTCGCATAAACACAATATTTCGAATAGCCTTTCTAAAATGGTACAACGGTGTAAAATAGCTTCATTTTGCACGCCAGTTGACATCACCAAATTTTAAACTCACATGTTCTGGGAACTTAGTTTGAAATAAAGCCAATGAGGGTTTTGCTGTATGCCTTGTGACGCCCTCTGGCCAATCCTTCGGATCGAAATCTTAAATTTTGACCCGAAAAAATGTATGGTCCACAATACTGAAATTTACCCATAACCGGATGTTCTTGATCGTTCTTGAAAAATGCTGGTCTTCTATACCCCAATCGAAAATTAACACGTTTACAAACATCTGAAACATTCTTCATAGTAGAAACTTTCTCTAATATGAAGATTAACCGTCTAAAACCAGAACCAAATCGGTATATTTTCAACATTTCCCATGATCGTTAATTTTCAATTCTTGCATGAGATGTAAGATGCAAGATGTAAGTTGTTCAAATAAAAAAAAATTCAATAATTATACGGAGCTTAAGTTCAAATGAGAAGCATGCCATAGAATCGATAAAATTGCTCGACAGAGCTTGCGTTATGATGATTTATGGGTGTTGCTACATCAGTGACCAAACTAGTTCTTTTAATATTCTCACTATCACTTCGCTACACTTACAACTGAATATAAATAGATTAAAATTACAAACATTTTATTTTAAAAATCACAAATCACAAATTTCAAACCGATATTAGGTTATTAATAGATCCTTACTGCAAAATCGTACAGGTTCAACTAGATTTTCATTACTTTCAATAAGATTTATATTGAACATCAGTATATATATATATATCAAATGGTAGGTTTTTACTAACTAGGTGATAACCCTGTATACGTACTGCGTATATACGTCTTATTTGAATGTTCTACTGCAACTTTTGTTAAATTATTATGATTATTTATATTTGATTATTTATTTCAATTAAACTTGATTACGTTTGAAAAGGGGTAAAATAAAACAAAATGACATTGGCATTGACAATCTTAGTTTTATATGTGTAGCTATGCGTACCTAAAGATTATATTACTAATGAGCAATCTTGTTCGTTTGATCGTTCGCCCGCTTGCACAAAGATGGTTAAATTAAATTATGATGAGTAAAATGTAGCAAAACAATTAAATGAAATAAAAGGATATAAAACTTAGAATATTAATATTTTAATTCTACTTTCATTTTTATGATTTTCAATCAAAAGTTCTAAATAGCCTTGACCAACCAGCATGTCAACAGCTGGTGGGTAGATTGTTTGAATTATTAGTACGCAATGGCATTTTTATTTAATTGGCAATTTATCAATATATTTTAAGTTTTTATATTTTATCGAATTAATTGCTTCATTAAATATGTAACAAGTAATTTATACATTAGAATGGTTCATAGAAAACACACAAATTTCCTTCGTCATATTTCAAATGTCAAAATTTTGACGTTTATTCCAATATAAATCATGCACAATGTATGGAAACAAATCTATATTATAAACATGTCATTGGCATCATGTTGACGAACTACAGATACATGTCGTACTAGTATAGAATATTGATTCATTTCTTATATTAATTTTAGGTCATTAAATTGAAATGTATAATTTGAAATAATTTGAAAATATCTGTTGCCTGCAAGAACTCTTGTATATTTTAGCGATATTATTATATTGAAAACTTGGAAATTTAATTCACATGAGCTTGAGCAACTCTAATGTAATACAAGATATATACATAATTAATACGTTTTTCTTTGTTGATTTGGAAATTTTGTAATGTATGTACATGATATAAATATTTCTATATATTTAAAATTTTTTTTTTTTGTATTCCAAATAGTGGGAAAATTCAAATCAATCACAGGTGACAATCAAAAATGTCAATTTTAATTTGTCGGGACAATTTTTCTGTGAGGTCTCAACGGATACACCGATTTTTACCAAACCATCAGGCGATGAATTATTGAGTGTATTTTGTAAGTATTTGAACAAAAAAACGAACGAATTTATATACAATTTTAATTTCACCTTACCTTACTTATTATAGTGCCACAAACGGCTCCACCAGCTATTAAATTTCGTAAAAATGCTCGAGTTGCTATAGGTGAACCTCTCTTAGCATTATGCAATACGACACGTGCACGACCAGCGCCTCATATAACATGGCTTTTAAATGGCAAAAAGGTAAATCGATTATTACTATTATTTTGTGCAATATAATATAAAATACATATGGTTACTCCTACATACATACAATATATATCCTACGCTATTATAATCCATAGATATTTACACTTTATGAAAACACTATGCTAATATTTATCACATAAATACACAAACAAATTCTTGCATGTGCATATCGATAAAAACACAAATTGGCCAATTTGAATATGAATAATTTATTTATATATTGCACATATATGTATTGTATTTTTTTTTTTTTTGTTATGAGTTGTGGTAACCACCTGTTGTTGTCTATTTGTTGTATAGGTAATATGCAATATCCGCAAGTACTTCATTAATTAGTAATCGACTCAGTTCTGGTTGACCAATATTTATAACAATGCGCTCATGATCAAATAGATAAAGTGTAGCATTTTGCATTTGAAATGCATTTGTTCATTAAAAACATTTTTTTATTAGATTAAATATGCTACATGTACCATATGTGTGTAGTTACAGGATATATGTGTTTGAGTCATATCGCAATATAAGCAAGAGGACTGTTACAAGTAGATATGTGATGTGTGCCGCTAGAAATATAGAACAAAATATGTACGAATTAATATTTTTCACATTAAAAGGACATTAATAATAAATAATTTATAATTTATTATTATAATTTTCAACAAATATGATTTTATGAAAATTAGTCATGAAATTCAATATGAATTTCACAAAATACCCTTGGCGTCGTTGTCTTCAGTGCTGTGGAATCGTGTACCTTTAAAATGTTTGTAATTCTTTTTCGTGCACTTTTAATGTATGACAACCACGTTTTTGATATACAGTCAGTTTATAATCACTTTATAAATCAACATTTAACTCTGAATGAAAATATAAAATGAACATTTTTTTTTTTGCTTATTGTACAATATATTTTCACCTACTCAGTTTATGCATGTGTTTAAATGTGCCAGTACCTAATAGGTATGTATGAATAGTAGTATGAACATATGTGAATATCGCTTTTGTTAGATCCCAGTGGCACTAAACAATTTAAACTTTTTTGTTTTAAGTTAGCATTCATTTTCTCTGTCTCTCTCTCTCCCTCTTGCAATAATCATCATTTTAAATAACAATAATAATAACAATAATGATAATGTTCTTTTGTTCTTTTTCTTATTATTTTTTTTTATTTATTTTTATTATTGTTATTATTGTTGCTTTTGTTATGCTCATTTCATTGGGCATTTATATGTGTGCATAAGTAGGTTCATACATATGCTCATACATATATCAATTTTATTATTGCAAATAATATTATTATGATTTGATATTTGTTTAAATTATTATTTTAAACAATAAAATTCTAATTTTTATAAAATTTAAATAACTCCTAGATTGTATATTGTATATAATTATGTACAGCTAAATATAGAAGTAAATAAATGTGTATTTGCAATTCATTTACATATGAACATACAAAATAATATCTATTTAAATTGAAATTATACCCAGGAGCAATATAAAAATGTGATTATTAAATATTTATGCAGCAAATGTTGCAAAGTGGGTGGAAAACAAATACACACAAATTATTTAGAAATTCATTTTTACTTTGAACCATACAATTTATGTAGATTTGTGGAATTTTATATATAACTACATATTCATTTACTAAAAATTTTGACCAAAATCCATAATAAATGATTATTCGATTTTTTTTTGGAAATATTTTTCTTTTTGTTACACTAAGGGGAAATAATACGAAATAATATTGGCAAAGTGGCAAATGTAATGTTTCCAGAAATTGCCATAATTGGAAAAAAATATATAATATAAATATGCTTTAGAATGAGCATATATATTATGCTTTAGTCAATAAATTAGTATCAGAATATATTGCAATTAATATTTAGCAATAGTTAGCAGATCAAAGAGCATTAATGGGAAATCCGTCCAACTAAAACTTCAAATTTGTTTTACTGCTTATCTTACACATGAAAATTAGTTTCGAATATTGGTATGTATAAGATTTAGCTCAAATTTGTTTTCAATGCCAAGGAACAAATTATAATAAACTCAAACTTTATTGCCTTCAAAAATTATTTCATATAAAATTGGTTTGGTTGAGGTCTAAAAATCATCTCAAATATTTTTGAACGTCTTTTGCATTGCTTTTTACGCTTTATCACATTGAAAAGTTTCATTTGTTTTTTCAAAGTAAATTTTTACATTTGGAAAATTCTAAATTCTTTGACAACATCTGAATAGCATTTGAAAATATATGTAAAGCTATTTGCACCTCTAAAAGAGAAATTGCTGAGCTGGCCAAACTTGGAGTTGAATCAACAAAATAAGTTGATTGTGTAATACATTAACACAATCATACCTCGCTATACGGCCACACACTCTACGTTAATTTGACACTATTTATTACATATTTTCTCATTACGGCCAATAATGTTTCGTTACACGGTCCAAAGAAGTACAATACTGTACTGAAAAAATATTGCAACAAATTATGCAATTTTGTAGAACAATTTTTTATATGGAAATGCAATTTTAATTTTATTTCAACAATTTTTGCAATTATCTCGAAATTGTAAATTTTTACATTAAAAAAAAAATCCTTCAAAATTTTACAAAAATTAATAAAAACTTAATTCGATATTATTTCAATATTTTTTTTGTCAATAATGTCATAAAAGACAACAATCATATTTAGACATTATTGCAAAATGTTTGGACCTTAAATCATTCTACATTAATTAATTTGGCTTTAAATCATTCAATATTAGTTAATTCGACATTAACGCAAAAAAAAAATCAACAATTTTTTCAGCATTATTTCAAACAATTTATTCGTCCTTAATTCATATAGTCACAGCCAAAAGTTGTTGTTGGGGATTTTAATGCAAAATGAAAACTTGTGAAAGTGAAAATGATATTAAAATCCTCTTGCAGATAGTCACAAATATATATGAAAGCCATTTATAGGATCACAATGTTGACTAGTTCAATATTTAGCCAAATTACGACTTATTTCTCATTGTTTAATTAAACAAACAATGTTGAAATGTTTAAAAAAATTCTTGTTAAAATGTTTAAAGAACCAAAAACTCTATTATATTATAAGAAATTGCAACGAATCCAATTGAATTTGTATGCTTTTATCAATTTGATTTTTTCCCTATATGATTTTTCGCTTTATGGACAAGCTTTTCCATATTCAGACCGTATATCGAGGTATAAATGTACGGAAAATGTTCAAAGTATTCTATATGCATTCAGATTGATGAAGTATTAGCACATCAATCATAATCATTTTCTTTTATGATGAAAAGTAATTTTAAAAAATAAGTATAATCCAAGATTTTTTCGCTATCTCTCTAAAATTAATAATAGCCCCTATGAATTTAGATGAACGTTAAGTAAATGGATTGAAGTGAGATGAATATAAATGCATACTAAAATAAATGAAAAAAAAAACTCCCACAGTTCTGATCTACTTTCGAAACTTGTATAGAATTTATTTTATGATTTTAATATATACTTTTCACTTGATGCTCATAAATATGCACATTTATGTGCACTTGTATATACGTATGTATGCACTTTTTAGTGCCGTGGTGCTTACATTAGCCGCCAATAATTTATATTACATCTATAGTACGTGTTCTTTGTGTGCACTCTTACATATGAACAACTACACAATAAGGTACATACATACAGTGGCTCCCAGCTTATTTCGTACAGTGACAGTTTAAAAATTGCTGCAGTCGTAATTCCTAATATAGCAAATATTTGAACAAAATATAAATGCCATTTTAGAAAGGAAGGTTTGTTTTTTATTTTCCAAAATTTACTTTTTCAAAATTTTAGTGTTTGACACTATAAAAAAATAAAATAAGAAAAAAATAGGAAAATTCATGTCACAGCTTATTTCGTACAGTCTCTTTAAGTTCAAACTAAAAACAAAGTAAGTTGATTTTAATATTTAGTTGACATCCCTTAGCGTTAATGACAGCCTGGAGTCTATTTGGCATTGAATCCACCAATTTTTGAGTGATGTCTGGTGTGATTTTTTTCCATTCTTCCATCAGTACCTTCTTTAGGTCTTGCTTATTAGAAATCTTGTGTGTTCTTATTTTATTGTCCAAAATAGACCAAAGATTTTCAATCACATTCATGTCAGGTGACTGTGGTGGTGGAGACATCAAGTGTGGGCAGTTCCAAATAAGCCAAGATTGCACAATCCCAGATTTATGTTTTGGGTCATTATCTTGGTAGTACCGAAATTCTTCCCGCAAACCCAGTTTGTCTGCACTTTGAAGTAAATTGTTTTTCAGAATCTCGAGGTACTTCATTTTGTCCATTGTTTCCTCAATAAAAACCAATTCACCTACTCCGGCTGCTGACATACAGGCCCAAACCATCACGCTACCGCCACCATGCTTCACTGTGGACTTAAGGTTCTCCTTGTTTAGCTCGGTATTCGCTTTACGCCAAACATATGACATTCCGTCCGAGCCAAAAATATTAAACTTAGACTCATCCGCGAAAATAACGGTATTCCAGAACGCAGGAGTATTAATAATATGCTCTTTGGCGAAGTCAAGTCGGCGTTGTATATTCATTTTCGAAATGAATGGTTTCTTTCGGGCTACTCGACCGTTCAAGTCATGATTGCGCAGCACACGTCGGACAGTTTCAGCACTGGATGATTTTCCTATTTCACGCTGAACCTCTGCAGCCAACTTCGGAGTGGATAACTTTGGATTTTTCTTAATTTTTCGTACAATATAACGCTCGTCTGATGCGTTGAAAATCTTATTAGGTGCTTCTCTGCCCTTGTTCTCCAACCGATTTTCGCGAATGAAGCGTTGAATGATGTATTGGACAGTTGAGGCACTTAAATTTGTCATTTCAGCAATTTTTCGCACACTCTGACCTTTCCTAAAATGGTTAATTACCAGTTTACGCTGTTCCATCGTTGTACGACGACCCATAACGCTAAATGTTTAATTTACAGCACTTTAACTATTTAAAATAAGAATAATAAAAATTGTTATAATAGTTAAAAAGGTCCAAAAACTCATACAATTCAAAAAAACTTTGTAACTGCGCGGCAGAATGAAACTTACTTACATTGAAGTTTGTGTACGAAATAAGATGTGAGCTGAAAATCAGCTGATCAATAGTTTTTCTCTCTTGCATGACAAAAAGAACAATTTTTGGGGTTCCCCGTTTTCTTATTAGGTTTACTAAACACATACACAGACATCTACATTCAAAACTTATCGATAAGTTTTTTAGTTTCGATGTTACAGCCATGTACATAAAAATATATACACTGTACGAAATAAGCTGTGAGCCACTGTAAATAGATAGGTCATACCGATTAACCTTAACTACAGCGCAAATGATATGTGTAAAAAGGAATGAAGATAGAGAGAAAGTGAAGCCAATTTATAAGTAGTGTAATAGTTGAACTGACACTTCCTATAGTTAGGTATGTATATAGCTTATTTATATTTATGTATGTGTGTCATGTCATATATGAGTATACATACATTATGACCTTCATAAGTCATATACCTTATATATACCACACACATTTGCATCCTTACATATAACAATATGCACGTAAAATGACTATCGTATATACTATAGAGCAGCCAGCAGCAATAGTTGGACATTAAAAATTTATTAGGTACTAGCCACAAGCTAGTGTCATATTATGACATAAAAATAGATTTATGACTATGAGTAAAAGTAGTAGCGAAGGGAATATATTGAATAGAATATAACTTAGAGATAAACACAGAGACACACACTCACACACAAGGTATCATGTATACAAAAGTATGCAGATTAGGGCGGGAAAAATTAGTATGACAAAAAAAAGGTGACAAATTTAATAGCAAAAAAAAAACTGTCTTTGATTTTAAGTATATGAGTCTAAAGCTACATTTTTGATGTTGTGTAAAGTAGTACTTGCTTTTTTTACTATATATAATACTAGTGGCCAATAAAGTTGATGGGCTCCACTGTATATATGTATTATATATGAGTAATTTGTTGTTGTGATTATATCGAAAAGAAATCAACAAAACTGTACGTGTCTATTTTAAGTGAAGCACTAAGCATATTTGGTTACAACTTGCATTACTTAATTCTATAGTTGCTACTGCTGCTAAATACAGTATATATGTTAGTATTAAATTTGAGTATAAATATTAGTATCTATTATCCAACTAACTATTGAATATGCTACAATTGATATTTATATTAAATAATCATCTCATCTTTGGATGGAAACATTTCTTTCTTTATACACACACACACACAGGTGGATGAAAAACATGTACGCACCCATCATGTCTATACGCTGAGAAATAATCGTCGCCCACATCAACAACATCAATTTCAACAGCCACAATACTATACACAACATTTTAATCAATATCATTATGTACCACATCTGGTTGATCGTTACGATAAGAGTTTGCGTTGGAGTGGCAATCGTCCCGGTGAGTTAGAAAAGTATTTCAAATTAAGATATATACCATAAATTGCGCATATTGGATGGCATGTAATATCTATGTATGTTTATTTGTAAGAGTATTCGTCTATTGTATATTGTGCATATACTGATAGTATAGATATATGTCAAATAAAGACTATCGATACGCTCTTGTAACGACATAAGCATACGTATTTACTAACCCAACAGTAAAATTAAACTGTTCAAGTAATGATAATTCCATTAGTTATCTTGTAGTTACCTTAAAGTTAGTTTGATTACCATTTAATACATGGTACTATTAAATTTTCTTGATGTCTGTCATTGGATATATTCAATTGCTTCCACCGCATTACCCCGTACTAGTTAGGGAACTAGTCGAACGAATAAAATGTTGTAAATATGCAGTGCGTAATATGTTCGAAAATATTCTCTTTATTTTTTTCCACTTACGTTAAAATCTATGACACATGACAAAATCTACAAAATACTGACGCATTATTAAATCCTAAAATGCAAAAAAAAAAATTGCAAAAATAGTGGAAAAGACAAATAGAACATAAAAAAAATTAGAATAAATTTAAAAAAGTATTTTAGCATTAGATCAACTAACTCCCGATACATTACCTTTTATATATGTAAAATATGTAAAATTCACAAGGTGAAATAGACTATCATTTAGACGGCGGACTATTATGGAGGTATGGTGCTCGAATGTGTGTACATTCAAAAACTGATTCATTCAACCAACTCCCGATGCATTACCCTTTATATAAACATTTTCGAGGTTAAATTCACAAGGTGAAGTATACTCTCATTTACACCGCGTACAATTATGGAGGTATAGTGCTCGAAAGTGTCTACATTCAAAAATTGATTCAACTCCTTACATGATTTACCATAAAATATGTATGTGTACGATAACTTTAAAATTGTTTTTATTCTATTGTACGATATATGTATATATAAAATATATGCATGCGGGTTTTATTCTATAGTTAAGATAGTTAACAATAGTAAGTTTTCTCTTTCGTCTTCTTTAATTGTGATGCAGCAACTGCAACCAGCATTTGAATATCGTATTCAAATGCTATAAAACTTATATGTAGAGTATGTTAATATGTAGGTAGGTACTATATTTGTCATATATTTTATATGATAACAATGTCCGATTGAAATGTGAATTTAATTTTTCACATTAGTTCTTCTACTTTCACTACAATCATGCTTTAAGTATTCATATGAGAGACTTTACTGTGTATTAAATCAAAGCAAAAGTTCAAGGTCAATTTGGTATGCATTATTGAATCAAAGTAATACTAAATGCACAAAAAGTATCTATATATATTATATATGAATAAAAAATCCAATACTTAACTAATGCTCAGCAATGTTCTTCTGAAATTCTTAGTATCGCAATTGATTGTATAATGTACTTATATTTAGGCAAGCACATGTGTCTTACAATTGCCCTTAAGGTCTTTGCAAGCTAAGTAGCATTCAAATCAGATTAACGATAATGCATCAGCTATCTCTTTAAGACATTTGTGTGAGCTAATACTTCTATATGGACGATGTTCCTATAATCCGACAGATGAAAGAATGTGAATATACTTTGCATTGCAGACGATCATTTAACGTTTACAGTACCACTATATATATAATAGGCTTTGCTTCATGATATTCCTTTGCACACTTGCTTAAAATATACAATTTGTTTAGCTGTTACGGAATGCTGTATCAGTGCATGTCTTTCGATGACATACCCTTAAATAAAAGGATTTGTAATGGACTAATTAAGTCGAGTTTTTCTTCATACTAACAATGTTTAGATGTCATCAAGGATCTTCCATCTTTCGAAAGAGCTTTGTAGCCAAACTTTCCAAAGATGGTATCAGAAGAGCTCTGCTAATCTGAATCGAATCGAATCGTAAATAGGCCAATTGCGGAACTGCTCTAAATACAAAAAGTACAACAAGATATTAAGAGAAATTTGAGCAAGGTTCAGCTGTCTGAAATATGTGTGGTGGATAAAAATAGATTTTTCGATTAATTAATGTATAGAGTAAATTGAGGAGACTTGTCAAACACGACTATTCGTGGATCTACTGTTGGAGAGACTTGATTAAGATTTTCAGATTGATTATATGTGTAATAATAATTATAAATAGTATGATTTTGTAAATTTACTTAAGAACTGTGCAAGCAAAAATATACTAAAGGTTGGTTGGGATAAATTGTGTCAAGTCGAGGTCGAAATTCAATCAAATGAAGGGAAAATCGAAAAATATCCCCACAGCTGCTCAACAGTGCCTTTTCTTGAGGGTCAGAATGTGTGACTGAGCCTCTCTTAATTATTCCCTTCAACATTTTGCCACAACGTACTTACCCCCTACCTCCATCCTTTACGGAGGCTACCCTACAAAATTGATATATTCCTCAAATTCGCTTCCATTGTTTTCAGAGCACCCTAGAGAAAAGTAAACTATATGATCGATCCTCATTAATTTCTTATCTTCAATATTGTTCCCCAACATTCTAATCCCTTATCTTCACCTCTTGTGGGGGTTTCTGTACCAAGTAAATCTTAAAACACCTGAAAATCGGCGATTATCACTGTAACTGTCAAACGATTGCCTCTAGAGTGTTGAAATGTATGATCGACTGTAATTAATTTCACTACCTATATTCACACCTTATAGGGGCTCCCATACCCAGTGAACTTAAAAATGCCTGAAAATTCACGATAATAACCATGATTTCCTCTAAAGAGTTCAAAAGTATGACCAATTCCCATTTATTTTGCCTCCTAAATATATTAACGTAATTTGCTTACAACCTGTCTCTGCTCGTTACAGAACCTTCCCTCCAAATTTTTGTATTTATATAATTTTTTCACTCTGGTCCCACCTATAGGGCTCAAATATATCACCAATTCCCATTCATTTTTGTTTTGCAACATTTCTTCTGAAGAAACTAACTTTCAAACTAAATCCCTTGCAGAATATCATACATAGTTTAATTGAAATCCCGATCAAGTCTTCCCAATTTTAACCTATACAAGATTCTCAAGTAATAGACGAGTTTTTCTGTATATATTGTACATACATATTTATATAACTGTATATTGTATAATTAGCATTAATTTTCCTATACATAAATATTTCATAAAACAACCATCAACTTTATTAATTAAATTCTATTTATCTATTCTCCTCTTGCACATGAAAAACAAAAAAAAAAAAAAAAAAAAAAAAAAAAAAACAAGATGATGAACTCAAAGAAGCTTTCATTGCAGATGAATTTGCCGCTTACCATCATCATCATTCGACAAGCGTTCATAATAATCCGTTTAGCTCATTGACTAACATGCACGATTTCGAAGATGTCCATGAGATACAACAACGTAACTACGACAAGAAGCACATGGATATGAAAAAGCACATTGAAATGAAAAAACACAGGTGAGCAGAGCAAAAATTTTCGATTTATGCATCAGTATGTGATGAGAATAAATGCTATGAATATATGTATACTAAAGAGTGGCATTACTTAAGATGTACATATGTATTATGTTACATACTCGTAAACTTACATGTACATACACTACTCGTATATGTCAGTGAATAATATAGTATACTTAGTTATACACTTACATTTGTTGGCAATGTATTCATTCAATTTAACAAATCAAGCAGAAAACTTGGACGTATATAATATATAATACAAGAATATCTAATTCCTTTCATATCAATATATAAAGTAGGGCATTCCATCAATGTGTCTCTTTTCATACCACCACCCCCCCCCCCCCCCCCCCCCGTTGGACTTGCTCTATGAATTTTAACAACAACAAAATACATATGTATAAGTGGCTATTATTTTAAAGTGAACAACGAAATATTGAAACTAAGAGAAATAGAGCATAAGAAAGAGAGATAGAGCAAGATGTGAGTTTAAATATTAATTTGGTTTCCTGGAAATACAACTTTCAGGTTCACATACTTCCATTCATTCAACAGAAATACTAATGCATTCCATTGGTTTATACTTAGTCTTTGAAATTGATCTTTATTCGAATTCTTGCACATGAAGTGCAAGAAGTATTGTGAAATATTTCACATCATTCTTATGATCACAAACGAATTCGATTATTCTTCGTCATACAATGGCATTAGATGCGAATAAAATGTAGGAAAATTCAAAGGTAGTACTAATACTAGTGGGTGCCGTAGCTCAGTGGTTAGTGTGTTCGCCTTCTGATCTGTAGGTCGTGGTTCAATACCCGGCTGATGCATAATAAATTTAATATTGAAAAGATTTTTCTTTCGAACGGTACCCACCTGTCGGCAAGCAATTGGAAATTCTTCCGACAGTAACAACTTGCCATGAAAAAGCTTCTAAAAAGAACTCTGCGACAAAGCTCAGAAATAGTGATGTCACAAGTGTTCTGCCGTTCGGAACCGGCTAAAATAAGTAGGTCCATTCTAATACTGTCCAAAATTTAAGACGCACAACAGTAATGGAAGAGAAGCTCGGCCAATGAGCCCTTTGGGGCTTTAAGTGCCACATATTTATTTTTTTTTTTTTTATAGTACTAATTTTTTCCCTCGTCCATGATTGGTTATCTTTGATTATCTAATATTATTGGTACAAAAACCATCCAAAACTATTAAGTATTAGGAATGCAATCATACAATAATAACAAAAACAAAATATTTGTTGAAATAAATACTTTATTAATCCCATTGTTACCTGACCAAATTAAATACTTGACACTATATCACTCACGACATTCACATACTTATATGAAATAACATACGCATATACATATATGGCCCACTAGTTGCTACATATAAATATTTATATAAATATATACCATATAAATGTATATATGTCTGTGTGTGTGTGTAAGTTTTTGTATGTTCCGGTCCTTTGCACGATTCGGAGTGAAACGAAAATTAATGCCATAAATTATTTACACTCACCTGCGATATTAAAAATCAACGTAAAACTTTTCCAATATTGTGGGTGCTACTAAGGCCATCAATACGTATGAACATATATGTAATATTTAAGAGTATGTGTACACACTACGTACACCATCACAATTTACTATATAATACCACTACAATCAATACCATCAATACCATCAATATCAATAGACCGACTACTGAATTTCAACAACAATAAAAGCAACAACATTAGAATCGAACCATCCAAAACTGCTGTTGCTATATACTACCTACATATACATACATTGAAATATATGTACATATATATATAGTCAAATAAAAATATCCCATCAGAAAATGGGATTATCCAAAGATTAATCCTTGAACATTCTACATAGAATAATTGATTGTTTCCTACATGCTTCAAAGCCCATACGTTTCGTACTATTTTTAAACAACTTACGTTCTACGACAGAAATAGAGAGAGAGAGAGAGAGAGCATAGTCTTGTTGACCTTCTTTTGAAGTAAAATCCTATATTGCCTGTTTTGTAGCTATATATTTTTGCTAGCAAAGTGTAAAAATATACGTATGGATTCATATTTTTGTATGGGAGCTAGGCTTGATTTTCATCATATTCCCTCCATTCTCAGAGTGATACATTTACTATCAAATATAATTGTATGTATCACATTTCAGCTTCATATCTTTGTATCTATTTGAAAAAAAATTATGAAAAAATTCTTACGGAAACATATTTTTGTATGGGATCTAGTCGTGCTGTTCACCCGATTCCATCGATTATTTAACTAGAACTTGTATTGGCAAATATAGTTTTATGCAGCAAGTTTCAGCTCTACAGCTTAGTATTTTGATACTAGAAGTGTGTGGAATACTTACGAAAGCATACTTTTGTGATGAGAGATATGCGTAATTTCTAACCGATTCCACCCATTTCCGGATATATTTGTTATCTGATAAAAATAACCTCATTTACCGAGATTCAGTTTTATAGCTCTATATTAATATGCAAAAAGTATTAAATAATTTTAAAGCACTAAAGTATACCTTAGAAACATCCAGTTATTGGTCAAAAGAATTTAATGTATCAATTTTCAGCTCGATTGCTTCATAATTAAAATGAAAATGATCAAATAAAACTAAAAACTCACTAATTGCTTCTTATAAACTAATCCAGAAGCATTCGTTCTGTGCGAAAGCCTCATTTTATTCTGCTGGGTAACAAACAAATAAAAAACATACACTTATCTTCATACGATATATAGAACTTTTAGAACTTCGAGCCAGCCATCCTCCCAAATACCTTTATGGATTTTGGAAAACTTATTGAAAGTGAATGTTTGGCTGTCGATTCATTGAAGGTGTGTCCATAGTTATATGTGGGTGTTTTATAAGTGTGTGTGTGTGTGTGTGTGTGTACTGTATGTGTGATTGTTTTATTTTTATATGAAAGTTGAAGTGAATAGTTTGTTAAAGTATTTTTTCCTCCACGTACTTTCTCTGCTTATTCAACATTCTACATTTCGTTTGTTTTTTTTTTTGCATATACTGTTACTGCTGCTTTTTATGCTTCTTATACGATACTACTTCAATTTCTTCAGAAAACATTTACAAATTGTATTTGTTAGTGTTGTTGTTATTATTATATTACATATGGGAATATAGTAAACTATTTTACAAATATACTAAAAAATGTATGTTTTTGAAGGTGATGGTGATTGAATTAGAACCATATGACTAGTCACAGGACTAGAATCATAAATACATACATACTATGGTCTCTCAATTTGGTTATTTAAAAATTTTATTAACAATTTGAGTAGATATTCTATTTTTTTTTTAATTTTAAATAAAATGATTTTTTTTTTTTTTAATTTAGCAAAATTAAATAAATACATGAACATGATATTCTCGCAAATTGCGATGGTTGATGGTAGATGGACTAGCTAGTATATATTCACTAGTAGTTGATTGCAAACAGAGTTCGTGATGATGAACTACCATTTTAATTAACACTCTAACGAACCATACTCATTAGATCAAATCAGACTGTGTTACCATAACGATTTTTAAAAATAAATGAATGCATATATGAATGTTTTCAAGTAAATCACAGGCCTAGTACCCAGAAATGAAATGTATGCACCCATAAGAACTCATATACTTATTGGAGTAGTATTTTAACTAGTTCTGCAATTAAATATTAATTATGCATTTATTGAATATTATAATAAATTTGAATACTTTTAAGTATTTTCAACTTTCAATGTGATTTTACATTTATTTTCATTATAGTTGTATGTTCTAGGAATTTTTCCATCTACTTTTTCCACATATTCCTCCACTTTTACTTTGCACTTTGCTATGCGAAGCATTGAATTTTTATCATTTTTATTATTGTTGCTGTCAAAAGCAACAATAATAAAATCAATAATAAATTGTGATTTAATAAAATCATTATATGCCACTATACTTACTCCATGCATGTGTTACAGTTACATATGCTTGCATATAGCATATCTCTTTTTACCTTAATGCTTATCTATTTCTTCTTTTTATTCTGCAGAAATACAAGAATTTGTAGTTAACACTATTTACAACTCTCATATGAGCTGTGTTGAAAGCATAAACTTACACCATCTCAAGTATCATACTATGTACTCCAATACAAGTATGCACTTTACAGCTAAACCGACATATAACTATGTGTACTATATATACTATGATACCTACATATATGTATATTATTAATAATTTAAATCACATATACATATACACATGAATAGTTGTAGATGCGTGCTTATGTAACCATACATACGCATACACAAAATACGAATATTACGTGAGCTATAATAAAATCCTTGAAACTATTGAGAGAGCACATATAGGGATATTCAGTAGTAACCGAAAGAAGAGTAAGACGAAAAAAAAAAATACCGAAATATGGAAACTTAGGTAAGAAGCAAGAAGCAAGTACAAATATTGTGCAATATGCATGCCAAAGGACAATGTGTTATATAAAATGATTACAACAAACAACAACAATAATATAAACTTATTCATGTGTACAAATATATAGATGCTGTTTATATGTGTAGAAGCATATGTGTGTCTATATATGCTGAAATATTAAAGATAAAAATATTCAAAGTTGCAAGTTTCAAGGTAAAACAATCAGCAAAAAAAAAATTCGTATCAACAGCAGCATCAGTAGCATCAGGTACTACAACAACACTATCATTATCATTACAACTCCTTATAGTAAGAATAATATACAATGAAAAAAAATAAAATAAAAATCATACCTAGTCATATGCAAATATGCCGAAATATTTATGCAAAAATAACAAATACAAATAAATGCTGAGTAGAATATATGATTAGCAAGTGTTTATATTCTTGAGAGCTTTTACAAATGTTCCAAATGTGCATTATAACATATGTATACATATGTCCATTAGAGTGGTGCTTTACTTGCAAATTTCGAATTCATTCAAGTATATCTTTCAAAGTGTTTTTTGCAAAACTGCATCAAAGAGCCACTGATAGCATTTCATTGGAATATTTTAGATTAAAGGTGTGTATTTTTTTGAATTTTTTATGCTTTGATATCAGTGAGATTTATATTTTGTCACAATTTTTAGAAATAAAGATATGTTGATGTTTATTATTTAAAACTTCTTATGCAGAAGAAAAAAAAAATAATATTCATCGGAATCTATTTTATTGATGTCGTTTTCAATCATTAAATTTCAAAAAGTCAGCAATGACGCCGAAAATGTAATTAGGCTGAATACATCCATATAAATACCAGCTATGGAATCCGAATAATTATATATATAATTCGTAATAATTCAGTCAAGGATATTAAAAGTCGTCATCTGTGATATGATCAAAATGATCCGAATATATAGTTTATTATACTACTTTCGTATAATACAGTTGCGAACGTGAATAGTGAGCACAGAATAGTTTTACTGTTATAAATTATAATATTTATCATATATGAATATACAAAAATGTAGGTAAACTACTACTATATACATCTATGGATTGTTTATATGCACACCAACCTAGTTGGTAATTTCCGAAAGGCTCTGTAAACGAAAAAATTTTTGCAAATGTTTTGGTTCAGTGACTTGGAGGAACTTTTACAACCAGTTCGATTCAACAGTTGGTTCAGTACGATTTTAAGCTAATGATTTGCTTGACAAATGAATGGGCTCAGATAACCATTGTGAAAATTTTAATCATCTAAAAATCAAACTTTCAGTTTGGCAAATGGTTACTGCCGGAGGATAAGAAGGCCAACGCACAAACTCACTGAGGAACTGCACCCATACCATATATGTCTATACCAATATATAATTTACGAACATAAATTTTTTGTCGTGTGAAAAGTATAATATATCAATAAGTATCCACATACTTTTCAGATACATTTTGTTAAATATTGACCCATGCTTCAATGATAAACAACAAATAATTTGTCGCCTTTAAAGTAAATAATTCTCTTTTTGAAGTTAAAGTACGTATGCCAACCCTTAACCATGTCATCAATACACTTTTTATAGACGAATTCCGGAAAGGCCTTTAGTTTCTTCTAAGAATTTGATTTTATGGTTTCAATCGATTCAAAAAGTGTAGATTTGTAGAAATAGTAGAAACTTAGCACAAAAATGTAAAGTCCATTTGCGCGGAATTTTAAGAAATAAATTCTCTGTCAATATTTTTAAGTTTGTTATAGCGGAGCGGTGTTGGTTGAAGCAAAAGTACAAAAAAAGATAAAAAAAAGGAGAGCAAAAGTTCAAAATGACTACAGAAGAACAGTGGCAAAACTTTTCATACTAATTTAGAGAAAATGTGGGCTGAATCAATATTACACAATTTGCTACTGGGTAAACAAATATTTCCGTGCATATATATGAACGTATTTACGGCGACATGTCATTTCTAAAATATGTAGTAGTTAGGTACTTTCGTACATTTTTTGTTTGTTTATAATATAATAATAACAGCAATTTGTTATAGCAAGTTCCTGCGTCAAATTGATTACATCAATAAATGCATATATTACTTTTAAAATTAGTATATACTTATAAGTAAATTCTTTTATTTATTACCATGGAATATACGATTAGTATACCTACATATTATTTACTTATATATGAATATATTATTGTAGTTGAGATATTGAAACTATTAAAATATCGTTAAGCCACATAGTCATATTATAGACATTGAAATGACGTTTTCTATATTAAGATGAAATAAAACAGGGAATTCTATTGGATTGAATAAGCTAAAAATTTCTCATTTTAGTTCATTTATTCACGTGTGCGTGAATACTAAATAAATAAGTTGGTCAAATTAAAACCCATATATTTAAATAATGGTTTTGTAATTTTATGAAATACTAAACGCAGATTTTTATACCAAAGTTATAGAAAACAGTTATCCAATGAGCTATATACTGTAATTATAACAGAAATTATAAAAATTTACGGCCAATGAGTCCTTCGGGCCTTTAAATGCCACATATTTATTTATTTATGAGTATAAGTATGTTTGAAATTGGACAAAATCGTATAAAAGTCACGCCTACTTCTTCTACGCCTAATAGGGGACAAACGATTAAATCGTTTGTACATAGATTTTATTAATGGCAGTATTTAATTCAACCAAGAACGTACCGAATAGCCATAATTTCATCTTTCATATACGGTAAATAAGCAAATTTTAAGATAAACAGCTTCATTCATTACACAGTGCTTCTTTAATTTTTCACTACATAAATATTTCCTCCTTAATCTAATCAAGAATGCCATGAGGTGCTTTTCGATGTAAATAACATGTCTTAAAGCTCAGTGTAATTATATAAAGAAGCAAAATAGATAGTAACGATGTTGCTTGCAACAATCATACACTTTAACCAGTATGTTATAGAAATAACAACTCTCTTAGAACATATTCTAGTACATATAGCATGGTAAAAATTACACATAATCGAGTGAATGAACGAACATAACCTTACGTGCTATCATGTTATGCAAACATAAAATGTGCAACAACGTGTAAACTTTCTTAATATTTTGTTGTTTTTGTTTTCTTAGTTCTCTATTGATTTTTTGGAGTTCTTTTGTTGTTGTTGTTGTTGTGTTTTTGGCATCTTGATTACATTACCTTTGGTCACACACAATAACGAGCACTAGAAGATAAAATAGAAAAGAATGTTTCATATTGGCTTTTATATGAAAACATATTCTTTCCTCTTCTGTTATCAGCCAATGAACCAAACACACTTATGAACACATATAACAACAAATAATAAATATTCTAGTGAAAACATGTTTTTGTTTAACAATTCAAATATGCAAAAAAAAAATAAATAATAAAAAACAGAAGAACAAGAACTACAATAACATAAACAAGAATATTATTTATATTTTTTTTTTTTAACCAAAAAATTAAATTAAATGCTATACACATGCGTACATACATATTACTTAGATGTTTTCGAACACGGAAAACAACTAAATTCTTAATGGTCAGGTAAATCACATGTGCTGCTGTTGCTTCTGCAGCAGCAGTGATGGTCTCTGATGAGTTGATGTACACAAGTTGCTAAGTTCTATTGTCTTCTTCTTTTTTGTTTCATCAACATTATGCGTACTTTTATTGCAACATGATTTGATTGTGAATATACATATGTGAATGTGTCTGTATGTTTCTATGCCTATAAAGTAGTAGTTATAATAAAGCAATAACAATAAACGGAACAAAAGTAAGCAAACAAAGCCAACGTAGTACAATATTTTTATGTTGAACATTGTGGCTTCTTGAATGGTCACTTTTATTGATTAAAAGTATAAACATATGTATATAAACATATGTGTATATGTATATATGCATGTAGATATGTTGACATTTATGGATTAAATTTTGTGAGCAATACCAATCGGCAATAAATGACTAAGGCGAAGCAGTTTTATTTAATTTTTTTTTATTTTGTCATCTTCTCAAATACAAGTACTAGATTAAACTGTCATAACCAATCAACTAATCGTATAGCTACATTCGAACCACTAACCACACTAACTAACTGCTTAAGTGATTTCATAATATCATGCTGTGTTCATACTTACTTAAATGTCATAGGTGTTCATAAACATGCATACACGCATTTGCAATTCACACTTTTATTACCTATTTTTACCTAGTAATCTCATACATACAAACTAATACATATTATATATCCCATTGTACAGTACACATATTAAAGCGCGCTATAATCGATCATTTCCATTTTAGGTTTGGAATTAATTAAATCATTTATTTACATATTTCTGGATAGCAAAAACATAAAACAAAAAATCAAATCAAATCATTTTTATTTTACTATGTATATTATTTCATTTCATTTTATTAATATGAACTAGTTTATACCAAATAAACTATTCCACCTCACTTGTATGTTGTATTATTTATTACTCTTTTGTTGTGTGTGTGTGTGTGTGTGTATGTTCTTGAATAAAATCGAATTTTTTCCTTTTCATAAATATAAATACACAAAAAACAACTTAAAACATTTATGTAAATCAGTCTTTGAGGTACGCATGATTTTATGATAACAAATCTTAAACGTGATACATACGTCTCAACTACATACAAGTGATTTAGAGTTTAATACATTGCTCTACATATATAAATCTAATTCACACCATTTGTGGATGATAGGCACATTGAAAAACATGTAAAGTTGTACAAAAAAAAAACTAAATTGATATTATGACCTAATTCATAAAATTTCATACAATAGAAATTAGGCAATTTCCTTTGAATATTTTCGCAAATCAAAAGATTTGCTTTTTAAAGAAATCTCTTACCGTAGACATTATTCGATCATACTTCATTCGAATTATCTAAATTAAGTACTACTGGGTTTTGAGTGAATGATCTGTATTGCAAAGTCTTGAAGAAAAATTGGCGTGGCAAGAATTCAGGTCGATTAGAGTCGATTTATTTATAGATCTTAGTTTGTCTAGTAATTCAAATGATTAGAATAACTCACAAGACACCAATTAAGAAGTTTATTAGATCTTAGATTAGATTATAATTATAGGTTATATGAGTCCCGTAACATAAAGTGTATTTTGTGCAGACTCGCAGCAGCTACGGGCTTAGTTTTAAATATATTATTTGGAATTATGACAGCGCTGCGTAGGTAATTAAGTCTACGACATTCTGTAACTCCAAAATTACATACTCTGATAATTTGTGTACCTGTTGCTAGAGTCGACGGGAATCCGTTATCTACCATATACATTTATTCACATGGATATATAAATAGAGTCTACAGCAGTCTTCTAGTTTAGAGTTAATACCAGTGTGGAGTTTGATATTTCTTCCGCTGAGGTTCAGAACAGAATCTATCTTAGCACGTCCTGATTTCCCAGTATTCAATCAGATTTGATTTTCTCTTCACTTAATAAGTTATTTGATTTTAAGTAATTTATAATCACACAGAAGGGTTCCTGAACTTCTTGGCCAAGGAGTCTGTTCTGTCATTGCCTATATGGCTCTCTTCATCCGGAACGATTTTAGAGCTACCTGAGTTACCCTCCTTAGTCTGCCTAATTTTAAACCAGCAAAATATAAGGCTATTATTGGAAAACTGAACGGATGCCACATCTACATATAAATCATATAAATTATGTTAGGATTGTTGAAGACACTCTATGGAAATTCTTCGTAGAGGAAGATAAAACAATAGAGCATGAAATTGTCAAAAGTCCAGATCTTCAAGAAATAGGCTGAAAAGACTTGAAAAATTTGTGTTGGAAAAAGCGGATTATCCAGAACTGTAGATCTCGTATACCTTAAGCTTTTTATAAAGAGGAAATAATATTTATCTTCTGATAAATATGCCTTAAAGTGTGCTGAAATTAATTCGGGGCATCATAGAGTGACCAACACTTAAAAAAAGCCTATACATATATACCAATAATCAAGCTTTATGAAAAAAATATTGAAGAGTTTTCGAAAATTTGTGTTGGAAAAATCTAATTATCCGGAAGCGCATATAATTAAGTATCTGAATAATATTTACGAGGGGTAAATAATGATAATCTTGCTCATAAATGGACTGTGTCAACATAAATTCCAACCCTCATATTAAGAAGAACCAATATTTTTCGAAGTAACTGTCGACTATTTCCGACTGTAGTGAATATTTACGTACCATTTCGGTAATAATAGTGAGTAATAAAATATGTCAAATGCTGAAGAAACGACTTTTTATTTTAGACAACACATAATCGTATAACTATTTAACAGCATCTAGTGGATATACTTGTATTTTTATGCTTACAACTAAAAATTTTGATTAAAATAGTTGTATATTATAATACATAAATAGTTGCAGCTATATAAATGTATGTGTGTATGTATTGTGGTTGATTCTAATAAACCACAGCACATTTCATCAGAATTGGTCGAACTTGAAAATTTTGCGCAAGGTCATGTTGTTTGTCGTCGTCGTTGGTGGTGTTGATAGGTAAGTTTGCAAATGTACATACATGTATACAAAATGTATAGATGGTGTTTGCAATTCTTTCATTTATTATATCACAACACAGACTAGATCAGATCGGCTATAAAAATGTTTGTAGTGTCCCGATCAATCAGCATTCGACCTCTTTTCGTACAACAGTTAACGCGAACGGCCATAGTAGCGACAAGTAAAAACATCATGCGTACATTTTTGGTAAGTTCTTGCTTTGCCATGTTGAGAGCATAAGCGTAATAGGTTCTTGTTAATGTCTTAGGTTATCTGTATGTTGGTTGCAGCCGCCAATGCTGATGTCTCACATTTAACCAGCGGTTATCATTATGGTGCTGGCGCTAGTGGTACTCTAGGTGGTGGCCATTTAGGCGGTTCGTCTCTTGGTGTTGTCGGTGGTGGTGGTGATTTGGGATCACATGGTGTTGGTGTTGGTAGTATTGGCATCGATGGTGGTCATCTTGGTGGAGGCATCGGCCCAGGTGGTATCATTTCTGGCGGTCTAGTATCCGGTGGTCTTGGCTCAGGTGGTATCGTTTCTGGTGGTCTTGGCTCTGGTGGTCTTGGCTCAAGTGGTGTCCTTACTAGTGGTCTTGGATCCGGCGGTATCATCAGCAGTGGCCATGGCTCTTCTGGTATCATTGGCGGTGGTCTCGGCTCTGGTGGCCTTGTTTCCGGTGGTCTCGGCTCTGGTGGTCTTGTTTCCGGTGGTCTCGGCTCTGGTGGTCTTGTTTCTGGTGGTTTCATCTCTGGTGGTCTTGTCTCCGGTGGTCTTGGCGTCTCAGGTGGTCTTGTCTCCGGTGGTCTTGGCGGCTCTGGTAATCTCATCTCATCCGGAAGTGTTGGTCCCGTACAAACAGAATTAACCAAAGAATTCTACACATTCGAAGCACCCGAGGAAGAATTCAATGATGCGGCCCAACTTTCGCGTACTGCTGCCTCGATCAAGAAGAACCTTCAAGTGGTCTTCATTAAGGCACCTGAAAATAAGGGTCTCGAAAATGCTGCTCTCGATTTGGCACGTAGCGCTGCTGATAGTCGCACTGCTATCTATGTATTACACAAACAAACCGATGTATCGAACTTGGCCAACAAATTACAGAACTTACACTCGAGCACCGTTCAAAAGCCCGAAGTACACTTTGTCAAATACAGAACTGATGCTGATGCTGCTAATGCTCAACATGTTATCGAATCGCAATATGAAACATTGGGTGGAGCCACTATTCACAAACAAGGTGGTCTTGCACCAGTCTTGAATTTTGCCTCATCCTATGCACCTGCTTACAACGGCGGTTATACCGAAAGCCATCAACACGGTGTTAGCGGTGCATTGCCTGCACCAAGTCAAACTTATTTGCCATCTAACAAATAATTGATAATTAAGTGAGAGGGAAGATATATATGATACTTGTTTCTTTTTATGATTTTCGTCAATCAAATAATTTAAATAAAAATTCAATTAATTTTAAAATAGCAAACTAGTTTATTTTGTGTGGAATGTAGACAAATTCTAATTTTTCTTCTTTATTTATTATTATTTTTATTTAATTTAATTTAGTTTTTGTGAGACATTTTCATTGATTGGCTAAAATTCAATTTTTAAAGCAACTTTTTGAATGTTGATTTAGTACTTATTAATTAATTGAAAGTAAATGTTTCCAAATATTAAGAAACTAATTTATTTAGTCTAAATTTTGTGTATACATTCCATTTGTGTAGTGCTTTTGAGTTGAAATAAATGCTAAATAGCCCATAATTCGTAGTCTGGTAGTAGCATAACAGAAACTAAAGTAGTTTTTTCTAAGCATCATCACTCTATATCCATTTTATTAAGCCTAGAAAGTGAAAAATATTTTTTAACCCAAAATTTCATATTCCATCTATGCTAAAAGTACAGCAAATAGAATACGTTTCTTCTAGTACGATTTAACTTAGAGCTAACAAGTATCCAGAATAAAATTAGGTTGGCTGCCCTCTCTCTGAGGAAACACACTTAGGCTAGAATGGCCTTTTGTGATACCAACGAGCTTCTCTTATAGTACTGCTGTGTCTGCTAAATTTGTAGAAAGGACCTACCTACCTAAGCCGGAGATTGAACCCACAACCTACAGATCAGAAGGCCAACCCACTAACCACCGAGCTACGGCATCCATTAAAAAGAATAAACAGAGTTCTCTCCTTATCCATGAAACTAAGAAAATTTTATAATTTGTTTTTTTTTTTTAGCGCTTTTATTACAATTATGCGTGTATATGTATGGATATGTGTAAGTGTGTATAAAAACGTGGTGTGTTCATTCAAGAATCAAAACAAAATTTAAGAAATCAACAATTCAACAATTACAAACTAACCGGCAAATAAGACTGCGATGGAGCTTGGATATGCCCACTGCTACCAATAGGTAGAGATAATTGTCCAGAGCCAGATGCACCATGATGGCCAACAGCGGGGGAGGCAAAGTTCAAAACTGGTGCAACACCACCGTCGGAGAGAGTAGAATCACCGCCAAGAGAATCATATTGTGCACGAATCGATTGTTGAGCACGTTGTGCATCCTCCAAGGTGCGATATTTGACAAAGTGTACTTCTGGCCTATGCAACACATGATTTGGTGTATTCTGGAAGGATTGCACCACATGTGAAAGATCTGGCTGTTTCGATAGCACATAAATAGCGGTCTGTTGTTCGAGTGTATGCTGGGCCAAATTTTGAATGGCATTTTGTAGTACTCTTTGCTCCGGAGCACGAATGAACACAACTTGTACATTCTTTTTAGTTATTTGTGAGATTTGTTGATCGACTTGTGGTTCGGCAAATTCCTCTTCGGGTGCAGAGAATGTAAAGAATTCTTTGTGAAGTTCAGTGCTTATTTGTGGTGCACGATGTACGCTATGATGATGTCCACCACCTGATACACCACCGGAGGATACATGATGAGAACCACCACCAATACCACCAACACCAACACCACCACCACCACCAATGCCGCCTAGACTACCAATTCCAATACCGCCGACGCCGACGCCACCGCCGCCATCACCACCACTAACACCAACAGCACCAACACCACCAACACCACCACCACCAATTAAAGATGATCCTGGCAATGTTGGCCTACTATATCCATATCCAGAGCCATTTGCCGATACGGCAGCAATGAAGCACAAAATCTAAATGTTGAAAATATAAAAAATGAACAATATTTATTAATAAAAAAAACAGAAATCCATTCGATTCACACGCGCTTACAATAAATGCACGCATATTCACTGTATCTTATGTGTTACGTTGTTACGATGTTGTGATGTCTCTACTTTAGTTGGTGTGAACTTCTGACACTTGAAATGAAAATGTTCATAATATTTATACCATTTTCCATCAGTCATGTTGTAAGAATTTACATGTCAAGTTCATTCAAGTTCGCCTAAAAGGGCTTGTGTAGTATTTGTTTTTTTTTTTCTCATTTTATTTTGAACAAACAACAAGAAAATGATGACGAGGAAAAAGATCTGTATGCAAATTGATAATATTAAGAAATCGCCAACACCAACCACAAAAAACTGATCGATGTATGCCATAAAAATCATTTACAAATTAGGTTTGTTACTGCACATGCTCATTGTTTACATACTCGCTTGCCTATTGTACCTACATAAATACTACTACTATATTGATTTACATGTATTACAATGTCCGTCATATGATGGCTAAAAAACAAGTTCATCATAACGATATGCGCTTTTATGTGATAAACAATCATGTATGGTGACAACAATTATTACTAATAAATATTAATGCACGAATGGATGCTATATTATGTTGTTTTATTGTAACGAGTGGGGGGGCCAGCTTCATACGTAGTCATACAGCTTCATACTGCAATCGAAATACAAACGATGTATTCAATGAACATCATATTTTGTATATTTCATGCATGTTAATACGTATTAAAAATTACACCATCATCATCATCAATGGATAGTCGGTTATATTTATTATTTATTGTTACATTGTTAGTCTTTGTTGGTTGGTGTCTAAAGGTTATAAGACAAAAAAAGAAAAAAAAAAATGATAAAGAATTGCCGATAATCCGATAAAATTACATTTTACATGTGGCTATGTGTGCGTGCTGCGTCTGTTTGTACTTGAAAATGATTTCCGACCCTTATGCAATAAATCTTTGTTTTACTCGTTTTCATTTCATTTCAAATTCATATTCATATTCACATGAAAACGTTTCTAAATTGTTTTCAAATTGATTTTAATCTTACTATTGAAAAACAAAGCAAGAATCAAAATCAAAATCAACATCAAAATATTTGATTGTTTATTTTTTTATGTTACAAACTCAGCTATCTACATATTTATTGGATAACGCATAATGGTAGACCTTGTATATAGTTTGATATTAAAAAAATTTTTTTTTTTATAATTCATATGAAATATGTACATATTTTCGCCAAAAATTATGCTCATCTAATCCATTTACACATTCATAAGCAAATAGCCCATGCCATATGGTTGACCTTCATCATCCATGCGAGTAAAAGTTTTGCAAATAATAAAATCAGTTAATTTGTGGTCGATTCGCATCGAGTCAAAAGAAAACGAAAGCCAAAATGTAATATGAAAAGAAATAATGAAATAAAAAAATTGTTTTTTTGTTTGTTTTTACTTAACATATCAAAATTTATTTATTAAAGAAATAAAAGAAAATAAAAGTTACAAATTAAAATCAAAAAAAGAAAACCAAAAAATTTAACTATCACTTGAGTCACAGTTCAGCACATTTTTTTGGCTGAGATCATACATGCAGTGCTTTATTGTTTGGATGGTGGTAAATATCCAGCGCCTGCACCACCAATACTGCCAGTATCAACAGGTGGAATATATCCATTGTTAAGAGCACCACCAGCACCATAGCTACCGCCACCGTACGATGGACCTCTTGAGGCAAAGTCCAAGAATTGTGCAACACCACCATTGTGAGAATGAGATGTACCACCCAAGGAATCGTATTGTGATTGAATGGTGCGTTGAGCGTGGGCAGCATCTTCGTGAGTGCGATATTTAACAAAGTGTACCTCTGGTTTGGCATGGTGTTGTTCGTTGATGACCTTCAATTTGCTAGCCAAACCGCCGATATCGGCCTGTTTCTGGAGCACATAAATGGCAGTCTTGCTCTCAAGCGTATTCTTGGCCAAGTTGACAGCAGCATCAGCAAGACCATTATTTTCGGGTGCCCGAATGAAAACAACTTGTAAATTCTTCTTCACATTTTCTCTAACATCGCCAACTGATGCTGTGTCTTCAAAGCCGTGCTCAGGAGCGGCAAAAGTGTAGAATTCCTTGTTTAATTCTTCGGTATATGAGCCATGTGAGCCACCGCCAAGGGAGCCGCCACCATAAGAGCCACCACCATAAGAGCCACCATAAGAGCTACCACCAATCGATCCTCCTAAGTTGGCACCACCTAGACCACCATTACCAGCACCATAGTTGTAGCCACCTTCGCTACGCACAACGGCAATAAGGGCCAAAATCTATAAAGAAAAATGTGAAAGTAATATTGATTTTTGTTTTTGCGATTTCTTTTTCTTTTTTTTTAGGCTTACAATGAAAGCACGCATTTTATGATTTGATTAGATAGCTTGGTTTATTGGATACTCAACGAAGAGCTGAACTGTGTTTGATATCACCTTCGATCATAACCATCATATTTATACCAATTCAATATTGTTACGTTATTAATTACAAATGAGATTTTTTTTACATTTTGTTTTCGATTTTCGCGACATCATAATCAATGCTAGCAAGGGTGTTGCAGTTATCGCATTATCAAATTTAGCAAATATAATTTATGCATTAATATTACAATAAATCTTATTAAATATTATATTTATGTGCATATGCATGAATACATGGCTATGTGTGTTACAAATAGAAAACGAATAAATTCATTGATCGCAACAAAATATATCGAAAGATATTGAAGACAAAGCAACAAAAGCCTCACTATGGAATAATGGCAACATGCATGGTATGTAGGTAAATAGATATTCATATACATGAATAGCTTACTAATGAAAAGTGACAATATATCAACGAATATTTCAAGATATATTCAAAATATTTGCATACATTTTGAATATCCATTCATAGATATTTGTTTTAGGATCTTTGCACATTTCTTAAAAAATATCTATGCATTTATATAAAAGGGTGTCTTTGTTACCTTCTCAAAATACGACATTTCGATGTGACAATTTTATGTAATAAAATTTGTCTTAATCGTTATTTAATGGGCTTTGAATATTTAAATATTTAAATATCATCAATTGTGCGAAACAATCGAATCAATTGAATCAACAACTTGAAGTGTATAATTCAATTGACCAGCGAGTTCATAATAAAATTCGCATCACTGAATTACTTCCTATGTGGCTATCTGAAATCTGAATGTAATACATTTTAGTCATTGTCTAGCGGTCATACGGGGCCTCCTTCAAACATCCTCCAAAGAAATCAGTACATTAGCATAGTGTATCGTTTGTGCCAATGCTATAAATTGCACTGTCAAAAAAAAAGAGAAAACATTTGTTAACACCCTTTTTGAATATTTATTAAAAATTATGAAAATGTTTGCAAAATATTTTTTTACACATACAATATACTTTTTAAAGGAGGGCATCAGTAGATAATAGCTAAATTGTTAATTAAGAAACTGACATAAATTGCTTGATATATGTGTACCAACTAATTTATATGCTAATAATGTTATATTCATAAATTTTCTATTTTTATTTTTGTGATGTTTATTACAAGGTCATTTTGTGAAAACTATTTAGAAAGTTAATTCTTGTAAATATCTTTTCAATATGGCTTTAAGAATTATTGATACACAAAATTCAGATTTCAATATTTTTGGTCTTATGATTTCATCAGTTTGCATTAATTAATATGCAGAATGTGTAATAAAATGTATCGACTTTGTATGGGAGCTACATTAAATACTGGGCGTAATTTTAACTTTTTTTTTGCGAAATCGTATTTGCTTATATTTCTAATGCGTATGCTTAAAATTATTGTCCTTGATGGAAGACCAAGTAAATTAAAGCGCTTTGAATGTTTTAAAAAAAGTTCGCGACTCATGAGAGCTACTTTACTATTAGGTGTGACTCACATTTGCTAAATTATTTGTCTCTGCATTACTAATCCAATTCTTAAAGTGATTTATATGTTTTATAAATTTTGCTACTTTATATGAGAGCTACATTAAATAGTGGCCTTGGCAGCACATTTAGTTATGATATTTGATATTTGACACCAGTGTGTCAAATATCATTATCTTAGCGGAAAGATGATGCAAATTATAACGATTTTAAATCTTTTATAAATTTCGCGACTTTATACAAAAGCTACAATTAAATGCCGTGTCAGGTATATTTTTTTTGGAATCATTTAAGAGCCTTCGGATTTGATTAAAAAAAAAACACACATAAAATTTAGAGGAATGTATGAAATCTTTATTTGAGCTATAGAACGATCTAAATAATTCAATGTTTAAAGATGATTTCATGTAAATGTTGACCGCGGCTGCGCCTCAAATGGTTCATACCCTGGATCCAATTTTGGCATACTCTCTCCAACATATCGGCCGGTATCTCACGAATAAATTCTTCAATATTGACTTCCAGTGCGTCAACCATACGGGCTTGTCGCTATAGACATGAGCCTTAACAAGGTCCCACAAAAAATAGTCTAAAGACGTTAAATCGAATGATCTAGGCGGTCAATTGACCGGCCCCAAACGTGAAATAAACTGTTCACAGAACTCGCCTCTCAATTAAGCCACTGATGCGCGTTCCGTGTGGCAAGTGGCATTGTCTTGTTGAAACCACATGTCAGCCAAGTCCAGCTCTTCTATTTTGGACAAACAAAAAGTTTGTAATCATCGCACTTCATCGTCTTTGAAAAAGTACGGTCCAATGATGCGAGCCGGTCGCAAACCACACCAAACAGTGCATTTTTCGGGGTGCATTGACAGTTCTTGAAATGCTTCTGGCTGCTCTTCACACCAAATACGGCAATTTTGATTGTTCACATATACATTCAACCAGAAATGAGCTTCATCGCTGAACACAATTTTCCGATAAAAAAGTGCACAATGCACTTTCTTAACCGAGCATGAATTTTGATAATAAAATTCAATAATCTGCAAGCGTTGTTCGTTTGTAAGTCGATTTATGGTTAAATTATAGACCTAACTGAACATGTTTGACAATAACATGTTACACGAAAACAGCTGAGCTACCAAAAACAAAGTTGTTAAAAATCACCCAGTATTATTACCCCAAAGGAAATATTATCATTAAATGAACTACTAACATAACGCTCATTAAAAATATTTATATTTTTCTATATCTCCAAAGCTTCTTTGAAGGGTTTACAAAATTATGAAAATAAATATATACCTGCACTTGGGCAGTGTATATAAAAATCGACGTAAATTTTTATCGATAAAAATTTACCCCCACTAATACAAGCAATAGCATTTCAATTAATCAGCTGATCAATTAAATCAGAGTTCGCAAATATTCATCTGTATATGAGCGCTCACTAAACCACATTCATGAATTCATGCAGTTTAATTCATTGCGAAGTCATACTTCATCAGATAAATATTTTGTACAGTTCATTAAAACCTTTAAAATTATTTAGATCACCATATTTGTATCACCCTATAGTTAAATACCCAGTGTCATGTTAAATATTTATTATTAGTCATGGTGTATTCTACAATTCGCTATCTTAATGCCAATAAAACGTTCTAGATGCTAATATTTCAAATATAATAAATTCTGATTATTAAATTGATAAATGTTTCAATGATAGTGTAATAATTTTGTTGCAAAATTCTTCATTTTTCTTTTCTTCTTAATAATACCATTTTTGACGTGTACATAAAAATATATTGATAAATAACATATCTGTAAGTAAGTAACATCCCTGTATAATAGTAAATTTGAAAGTAATTAGTAGTACTGAACTAAGCAAGTATTCTAAGTAGTTGTCTTTGTTGTGGTGCTAGCTAAGTACGAATATCCACTAAAACACAGCCATTATTAAAAGTAATTTAAATAATAACTTAATTGCCTATGATTTACATTGAATGTGTTTGTATAAAAAAATCTCTAAGTATAAAGAGATATGGAAAAAAATTCATAGATCTATTAACAAAGTGATTGTGGAATTGACTTTTAATTTTACAAAAGTCAGTATTATACTGAGAACAATTTCTTCTAATTATGTCACCTTTACAAAACGGGTTCTCTATATAGTTTCAGCATAAAAACAAATCATTTATATAGTTTACTATTAGTTACCATCACTGCATCACAGTAAAAAAAAGAGGTGACATTAAAATAATTAATTTATATTTATATAAATAATTTAAATTGATTACTGTGACACCTCCATTAGCCTTATTAAAATTGTGACATTTGCAGGTGTTGGCTTTAATTTCGCTATAAGTTTGTTAATTAATTAATTACTGATAATTGTATTAGCCGTATTGTCAAGATTCAACCTAATATTTAGAAAATGATTGAACATTTTTCATATCTTTCTTTTGACAATACGCAATAAAAATTTAAATATCAAATTAATCAATAAATCATTTTACTGTAGTGAAAATAAAAATCACATAGTATATAATTAATTTAAAAAAAAAAAAAATACGAAGTAATTCAGATGTAGGGATAAGTTAGTATCGATCTCCTGAACTCCTGAGGTTAATATTGACCAGATTTTCACACTGCGTCAAATCCTGGAGAAGGTCCAAGAAAAACAGATCGACATACCACCTATTTGTTGATTATAAAACCGCTTTTGACAGTCCGGTAAGGGATTACCTCTACTCAACAATGTCTGAGTTCGGTATTCCTGCAAAGCTCATTCGACTTTGTAGAATGACACTGCATAACTCCCATTGTGCAGTGAAGATTGGGAAGGACCTCTCCGCACCGTTTAGTACCGAACGGGGTTTCAGACAAGGTGATTCGTTATCGTGCGACTTTTTCAATTTTATTATGGAGAAAATAATACGAGCTGCTGATTTACAATATAGTGGCACTATCTTTAACAAAAGCGTCATACTGTTGGCGTATGCCGACGATATTGACATAATCGGTATGAACACGCGAGCAGTGAGTGCAGCAATCTCAGAGTTGGAAACGAGGGCAACACGAAGTATCTAGTGTCAACAAACAAAGAGTCCCGGCATCTTGGACAGCAGGTCACTGTTGACAACTAGGCTTTTGAAGTAGTAAGGGACCTTGTCTATCTTGGAACCGTAGTAATGATGTCAGCCAGGAGGTATTGCGAAGGATCACTCTTGCAAACAGGTGCTACTTTGGGCTAAGTAAGCAATTGAGAAGTCGAACCCTCTCTCGAAGAACGAAAACTACACTCTACAAGACTTTCATTATGCCTGTCCTTTCATATGGCGCTGAAGCCTGGACAATTTCCACCTCGGATGAGCTAATGCTTGGAGTTTTCGAGAGAAAAGTCCTACGCAAGACCTATTTGCGTTGGTGGGTGGTACCGAATAAGGTACAAGAATGAGATGTACGAGCTATATGCCGATATTGACAAAGTAAAGCTGGAGGACGAAGCAGAAGAGGAAGACCTAACGTCCGGTAGAAAGACCAAGTACTGGAGAACCTGCCCTATACTATAATTTCTTGGTATTTCTGGCCGTAAAGTGTTATTTATTTCTAGTATAAAAATGTATAGAGCAAATGTATTGTCTTTTGTATGGGCGCTTGTCAAAAATTACTGTCAACTTTGTTATCGTTTCCTTAATTACACTATGATGTATCATCAAACTGATATTAGGTCAATATATGAGTTACAAATTCCAAGTGATTCAGGTTTAGCATAATTAAAATCTGTACAATTATATTAATCGTAAATTAGTAGCACATATGGTATTATGACATCATAAATACTTAAAAAGGACTATACTTTTGGAAAAACTTCTTTACTCTTTAAACAATTTTTAATTGAATTTTGGATAAGATATTGTTTTGATAAGCTGAATCTTAAGTGCAGCATAACTCATAGTGTTGACTATGCAAGTAATCAAGCAATGTTAACAGTATGACGAATAAGTCTTTATGATGATATTATTATTTTAATGCGAATACTTTATGAACATCTCTCTATAAACATATACGCATATACTTCATTTACAATGATAATAAGTTCTATAAGCATGTACTTAACTTTCTTACTAAAGTACTTCTACTATTACCTACTAAAGCAATTTTCAAACGACCTAATAATGAAAAGAAGCAATTTAAAATTTTATATGTTTTTTTTTATTATTTTTGTTTGTTATCTTAATTAAGTATTTCTATCATATATGTACATAGTCGATATCAGTCAATTATTGTTCATGTTTCTGTCTGTCAGATCAGTAAGTTACATATGAAATGTGTAAATTCGTTTAGCTTCTTAATTTTTCCTTGACGGCAAGTAGGCGCTGCTTGGTGCACCAATACTGCCTCCATCAACAGGTGGAATGTATCCATTGTTGAGAGCACCACCGGCACCACCGCCAAGACCGATGGAACCACCGCCAAGACCGATAGAACCACCGCCAAGACCGATGGAACCACCGCCAAGACCGATAGAACCACCGCCAAGACCGATAGATCCACCAAGACCAGGAACTCCTCCAAGACCACCAGCACCGCCACCATAGCTGCCACCATTGTAAGAATTACCCTTTGATGCGTAGTCCAAGACTTCTGCAATACCACCATTGTGAGAATGAGATGTACCACCCAAGGAATCGTATTGTGATTGAATGGTGCGTTGAGCGTGGGCAGCATCTTCGTGAGTGCGATATTTAACAAAGTGCACCTCTGGTTTGGCATGATGTTGTTCGTTGATGACTTTCAATTTGCTAGCCAAACCACCGACATCGGCCTGTTTCTGGAGCACATAAATGGCAGTCTTGCTCTCAAGTGTATTCTTGGCCAAGTTGACAGCAGCATCGGCAAGACCATTGTTTTCGGGTCCACGAATGAAAACAACTTGTAAATTCTTTTTCACATTATGGGTGACATCACCCACTTGTCGAGATTCATCGAAAGCATGTTCAGGGGCGATATAAGTGTAGAACTCTTTGTTGAATTCTTCAGTGTATGTGCCGCCACCGAGTCCGCCACCACCGAGAGCACCCCCACCAAGTCCGCTTCCACCATAAGCACCACCGCCGAATCCGCTGCCGCCATAAGCACCGCCGCCGAGAGCACCACCACCAAGAGCACCACCACCGAGAGCACCGCCTCCGAGACTAATACCTCCCAGATCGCCCCCACCGATGGCACCACCGCCAAGATCACCACCACCAAGAGCGCCACCACCAAATGAACCACCATCGATGGCTCCGCCACCGAGGCCACCACCAAGTGAACCACCATATGAACCGCCAATGGAACCATCACCTCCGTATGCGCCTCCTCCAACTGAGCCACCATCGATAGCACCACCCTCTATAACACCGCCAAGAACAGCATCGCCACCTCCAATGGATCCACCGCCAGCGCCATAACTATAGCCGTCTTCAGCGCGAGCAAAGGCAATAAGTGCTAAAACCTGTTAATAAAATGCAATATTTACATCCATTATTTCAATCTATTGCATATAGTATGTACAACTTACAATGAAAGTACGCATTTTAATGTATATAACTTATCTGACTGTTATCTATTGTGATACACTACAATGAGTGAACTGACTGAGTGTGATGCTACTGTCAACATTAGCCATCATTTATATACCACTCTAAAAGATTGTGATAATGATTGCAAAATGAATTAAGAAATTTTGTGCAGCAGCAACAATGGTGAAAATAGTGCATAACTTCAACTCGAACTCGAAGCAAAGTTAAAAAAAAAAATGCACCAAAAGAAATCATAAGAGAAAGGAAAAAAACGACTATTATATATATATTTTTTTTTGGCAAATTTGATATTCATTATCAAACACAAAAAAAAAGTTTAAATTAAAAATATATAACAGCAACAGCAACATCATTGGATACCACGCCACCAACATCTAAGAAATGAAGACAAACAAAAAAGAAAAACACTAACGACATAATTTTTTTTTTTCATACGAAACAAAAGAAACACTTAATAAAAATTTGATTCAATTTGGAAATATTCAGATACAAACATGTATGTATACGTGTATGTTGATAAATTAAAGCGTATAAACATTTGTGTTATCATAGAAGCATTTTAAAGGTATATCATTCGATAACCGGAAGTTTGCAGGTTTAATTGAACATATTATTTAAATTCTTTTAGAGATGAACATTTATCTATGATTGAACTGATATATTTATGTGTGTACATCATTTCTTGTATCAATGAATGACAATGGTATTTTATTTATTAATCACCTTAAATTTTATGAGTGACTTATACTTTATTTATTCTCAGTAATGTCAAAATATTATTATTATTCTTTAACTACCAATGAATTTAACATCAACTTGACAAAAAAGAAGAAACATAAATATTTCATAATATGAGGAGGTGTTTTTACTGCTGAATTTAAATATTACATTTTTACACAATAAATGCACACATTTTTATTTCTCATTGTAACTACTCCAATTTAAGATTTATCTCTTCTGAAGGTAATCATTTCCCATAAAATTGTTATACGAATGAACTCTCATTGGCTCGACATATTTGAACGCAAAAATATATTGCATAGGCATAATTCATATGAAAAGCTGTCACATCTAAATATAACGTAATATCAGCTCACATACATATATAAAATTTTGATATTTATAAAACAATTCAATAATATATTTTTTATTTAACTACAATTCAATAATCAATCTTAGCTGATCTAAATAGTATTCTAGTATGTGCATTGTGATGTACATCATCAATCACCTTTATGAACTTATTAATATTCATAAGTAGATATATTCAGAAATGAATTATTTACTTGCTATATGCTAGTGAAACAAGCAATAAATTCAGCTTAAGAATTGGTAAATCGAAAATGAAATAAATAATCAACAGTAAAACTTTTTCACAATGGCTTAAGTTGCTATAAGAATAAATGGTAAAGCAAAGTGCTTCTTCATCATCTCCAAGGTGCATATTAGATATGGAAGAACCTTTAAAAAAAGAAATATATAATGTACATAGTTACTTCAAGTTGCTAGAGTTCATGAGAATGTAGACACAAATATAATAAGAAAAGGGGCATGAAGATTGTATGCTTTTTTTAGGGCTATACTACATATATCAAGAACAGGATATAATGCTTTCGATTAAGAGATCAAAAATGTCTCTATGAAGTTTCAAGTTCTGCACTTCATTGATTTCTTCGACTTGAATATTATGTGCATTGCGACAAACAGAAAGCGGAAGAATATTTAAATTTATTTTTATACCAACTCACTCGATAATAAATTTTTATGGAGAGAGGAATCATATGGATTTGGATATGGATGGATTTTCTATTATTGTTCATCTGTTTTTATTAAATTCGTTTTATTATGCATACACCACGGTATATTAGTAGAAATTACAAAAATCATATCTACTTGTATATTTGGAGGGTTAACGTAATTGTCAAATTAAAGTTACAAATATTCAAACAGTCCTTTAAAATGTTGGTTCTAGTAATATTACCGTGTTAATAAATAAAACAAAAAAATGATCAATCCGTTTAATATATATAACAATTGTTTAATATATGAAGAATTTCCATAAAAGGATATATTTACATGCTAGGTGAATTGATAAGTACCGAGACTTTCCACTAGATAACTCTGCTGTTTTCTAGAAAGCACAAAGCCCAAAAAAACTAGCTGTCAAATTTCATGACATTTCATTCATTCGTTTAATATATAAAACAATTGTTTAATATACGAAGAATTTTCCTAAAAGGATATATTTTCATGCCATTCATGGAAAGATGCCATGAATGGCTTGAGAAGTGTTACAAGGAATCTGCCCAGTCGAAAGCCACTATTGGGCGGTGGTTTATTGGGTTTAAATTCAGCCGTACAAGCACCGAAAATGCTGTTCGCCCTGGCCACCCAATGGAGGTGACAACTCCAGTAAGCATTAAAAAATTCATCGTATGGTATTGGATAACCGATTGAAGTAGTGCGAGAGTCCATAAACATTTTACCTGAACGTATTTACAATATTTTGCATGAAATTTGCTTATGAAAAAGCTAAAACCAATATGGGTGTCGTGTTTTCTCACGCCATATCAAAAACTGCGTCGTGTCATTGATTCAGAGAACAATTTGGGTAAGAATAATTCAAAGGAGTTTTTGCCTCGATTCATAATAATGAATGAAACATGGATCCGTGACTACACTTCCGAGTACAATAGGCAATCGGTAGAGAGGAGAAAATCGCATGGGCCCTATCAAAAAACACGGAAAAACTCAACTTCCTATCGGTAAGATTATGGCCAGTGTTTTTCTGTTTTGTTGTTTTGCGATGCACGCAGATAATATTCATGGACTACTTGGAAAGTGGAAAAACAATTACTGCCGATTAATATGTGGCATTATTGGATCACTTAAATTATGGAATCAAGGAAAAATGTCTTCATTTAGCGCAGAAAAAAGTAATTTATCCACCATACTCTCAAGATCTGGCCCCTAGCGATTATTGACTGTTTTCAAACTTGAAGAAATGGCTCCAGGGAAACCGGTTTTGTTCAAATTATGAATTCAAACGCGAAACAAATGCATATTTTGAAGAGTTAGAGAAGGAGAACTATTCTAAAGGTCCTCAAAGGGGACCACGTTGAAGAATAAACGAGAATTTTTACAACGAAATTTTGACATTGAAAGTCTCAGGACTTGTCAATTCACACAATATATGTATAGTACCCATGAAAATTATTGAAAAAAACTTTCTATACGTTATATATATGGCCGGGTGCCGTAGATCAGTGATTATTGTATTGGCCTTCTGATCTGTAGGTCGTGGTTTAATCCCCAGCTGATGCATAACAAATTTAATATCGAAAAGATTTTTCTTTCGAACGGTACCCACCGGTCGGCAAGCAATTGGCAATTCTTCATACAGTAACAGCTTGCCATGAAAAAGCTTCTAAAAGAACTATGTGACAAAGCTCAGAAAAAGTGATGTCACAAGGGTTCTGCCGTTCGAAACCGGCTAAAATAATTAGGTCCCTTCTAATATTGTCCAAAATTTAACAAGCACAACAGTAATGGAAGAGAAGCTCGGCCAATGAGCTCTTCGGGGCATTAAGTGCCACATATATTTTTTTTTTATATATACGATATTACACAAATAGGGCATATTATAAAAAATTAGAAACATAAAATAATTTGCAGAAAATTAATCTATTATTAGAAAAGATATAAGCGCATTTGAGAAATTAACAATTTTCCAATATTGTGTTTGAAAATTTAATTTTTAATTATTCATCATTGCAATGATATACCTGAATTATCATAATTGTTTGCATAGATTTACACATCCCACGCATATAAAATTAATTCGAAATGAAATTGAATTGATCTACATATGTACTGTGATGATTTCTCTTGGTGCACTAAGCTATAACACACATACGCGTGATAGCACTTAAACCGGTTCTCAATATTCGGTTGATTATTTCATTCACACTTTTTATCTTTCTCTATCTTTTACTCTAATTATCGTTCGTTTTTTTTTTTTTGCTTGCCCCCACTACATATATATGAAATTAACATTTCGCTTCTTTTTATTATTATATCAATGCATATTATGTATACATATATTCAAACTATATGACCGTTTATTTTGAATAGATTTGATGCAAATGTATCGTTTTTGCTATTATTTTATTTATTAGTATTTTTTCTTTTCTTTTTTTATTAAATTTTATGCTAATTTGTATTAGTTTTAATCATTTGAATGTAGTAATCTCTTTTTAAATTAGTTTTCTTTATCATTTGTTTGTTCATTCGTTTGCCTGAATATATTGTTAGTGTTTTGTTTTTTCTCTCTGCTAAAGGCGTACGTGCGTGTTTGCATATGTATGTATTATGCGTTAATTTGGAAAAATTACACATTTTATTAAATGAATTATCACTATAGTATATAAAATATAAAATTAATTATGGCCAATATCAATATTATATGGTAAAATTTAATTTTTTTCCTTCTTGTCGTTCATAGTTTTAATTTAAAAATGATGATAATAATAAATATGAGGATATTTTTTATGGACTATAACTTTATTTGTTTGATTATTGTTTTATAATGACAAATATATAATATTTAATAAATTTTATTAATTCCGATATATTGTGTGTTGATTGAGATTATACAATAGCCATTAGTGATAGTCGTAGGCATAGTAGCAATAACAATATGTATGAAGTTTTGCGATAATTTTAAACATCGGCTTTTTTTTATGGAAATCATTAAAATGTGTGCAAAAATAGATTTATATGGAAATCGTGTGGTCAAATAACAACACTCGTTTACAGCCAAAAGCATCAAATCGCATTGAAGTTCTACTATTTCAACCATATCTTAAGCAAGAAACTGTAAATTTGTTTGCAAAGGTATCAAAATGAAAAGAAAATGAAAGAATGCAATGGGCTAAATTACAAAATATTTAGTTTTTTTAAACTTATTTTGTCATATCGGAGTCAAAATGTTAAAAGAATAGCAAAAAAGCGGTAAATAACCACACACAGGTTGTGCTTTAGGGTATTATGTATAATGTATGATCCAGCCGCAGTAGTTTTGTCCCTGCTATATTTTTTTCACACAGACTTACTCCCAATCATCACTCCTTAGATGGGTTCCCCTTGAATACTTACTTACTTCGCTAGCTAGAGCCAGTTAGAAATTCCGAGTGCCGTCATGTTTCCAGTACTTGGTCTTTGCACCGGAGGTTAGGTCTTCCTTTTCTGCGGGTTCCGAATATAATACCTTCTTAGCTGGAGCATGTTCTTCCATTTGCTCGACATGACCTAGCCCGCGCAGCCGCCGAAATTTGATGCGCTTTACTATGTCAATATCGGCACACAGCTCGTAGAGCTTATGGTTGTACCTTATTCGGTACTCGCCACCAACAAAAAATAGGTCCAAAGATCTTGCGAAGAACTTTTCTCTCGAAAACCCCAAGCATTCGTTCCCCTTGAATATTAATATATTTATTGAAGCCATTCCCACTGACCACAATTAGTTTTATCTATAGAACATTTCCTTGAAATATATTGTACTTACTCCATATCTCACTCCTTATGGAGGCTCCTCCATAAAATTAACCTAAAACAACCGAAAATCGGCAAATATTCCCATCGCTTTAGATGGATGGGCTCTAGGGAGATGAAAGGCAAGGTCTCCATTATTTAGGAGGGGCTTCCTTACAAAATTGACGATTTTATCAAATTGGTTCAGACTACTTTCTGGACACCCCTATAGGATTGTATATTTTTCCTGAAGATTTGAATTTCCCATACAAAATCAATGAGAAAAACAAATGAAAATAATACCAGTTCAACATGAAAAATAATGGTGGCATTAATAGGTGATTTATTTTAATTTTATATTTGTAATGTGCAATGTATTAAGCTTCTATGATGATGATTGTATATGGAAAACTTTTTTTGAATATATTAATTATAGTATAAATGTATATTAAGCTAAAATCGGAAATATTAAAAGAAAAAAAGCAAACAAACAACCATAAATCCAACACTGCTTTTTTGTATCTCATCTAAATATGCCAATTATCAAAGTATTGACAAAATTTATTTATAATAATAATAGATTAATAAGATTTATAGGGATTTATTAGAGCCTAATCTCGTTTTGTTTTGTATGAATAAAATAAAAATATACAATAGATAAAAGTAATTATTCATTATGGTAATTTTACAAATACACATTCATACGAAACGATTTATGTAAATCTTTTAATTCCACTTCAGGCAATAAAATTAGATATCAATATATGTGTAAATGAGATGAGCTATTAAATGACTGAGGCGCATACACTTTTTTTGTTTTTTGTTTGCTTGTTAATTTTTGTTTCTTCGCCACACTTGGCTTTATTTCATTTATATTGTTATTCTTTTTTTTTATATATATAAATTTCTTATAAATTTACTCTTAAAAATGTATATTTTTCACAACATACTCTTAGGAGGTTTTCATATTAGCTAAATATATTAAAAATCATTGGATTATTAAATTAATTATGAAATATTTTCCGAATAATTTGAATTATACTTTTAGGAAAAAGTTAATTAACTTCAAACTAATTTATTTAATTTAATTTCTTTAAAGATATACGAAAATATTCTCTTTAACCTTCACACTCGTATAGTAGTCACACTTACAAATATGTTATTCAACTCAACCATCCCCACTAATATAACGTAATAACAATAACTATGAGTACCCACTCATAGAACCAACTAACTATTTACCCACCTACTTATACGTAATACAATTCTGAAATGTCATCAACGTACAAAAATATAGGCTAATCATTACTGGGAATGAGTATACATTTTGTAGCACTCCTACCCCACCCCATTTTGCTGTCATAGAAGACGTACATGTTTTATATGTACAATAAACGAAAATACTATATTCATAGTACGTACGTACCTTCTTACATGTAAATACATTGCACAGTGGGTATGCTATCATAGGAATATATGTTTTAAATACAATATTTCGGGTAAAGTTATAGAGTTGAAATATTTCGTCACGCATGGGACAACCAAAGTCAACGTATTCGATATGTGTTCTCAAGAACTTTAAGTACAAATACTCTCAAATATTTGTATTGTACCAGTACTATACTGGTGATAGTACTGGACTCAAAATATATTCGTCCCTTGACAAATGCCGTATGTGTCTTGCAGGCTACATAAGCATTTCTGTACGCATTTAGGATCGCTAAAATCGAATCCGGGGTTAGTTGAAATCTCCGATATTTGTGCTGTGTTGGCTGTGAAAGATATAATCGATTGCTTGTGTGGGTGCTGTAGCTCAGTGGTCTCTCCCCGGCTGAAGCATATCAAAATTTAATATCGAAAGAGTTTTCTTTCGAACGGTACCCACCTGCCGGTAAGAATTGGAATTTTTTCCGGCAGTTACAATTTGCCAAAAATGCTTCTTAAAAAAGAGCTGTGTGACAAAACTAAGTTAAAGTGATGTCACAAGGGTTTTGCCGTTCGGAACCGGCTAATATAAGTAGGTCCCTTCTAATGCTGTCTACATTAATACGCACAACAGAATTGGAAGAGAAGCTCAGTGGTATCACAATGGGCCTTTCTGGCCTAAGTGTGTCCTCTAAGAGAGAGGGCAGCCACATAACCTAACCTAACCTAGCATAGTGACACATTTTTTTATTTTGGTCTTCTGAAGTTATCCCACAGTACATTCTATACAATACGTTTGTATACATTGTAGATTGTGCGGGTTAGAATATATTGATTGATGTGATATGCGGTCATACTAAAAATCGTTAACCCACATCATGTAACTATAGCGAAGAAGTATAGTACAAGCAAAAATAAGTTTCTATAAGGAAGTTTAATTTGTTCAATTTAAAACTTACTTAATAATTTATAATTTTATGTATTAATTTTTAGTACTAATCATTTCCATTGGCAAAAGTATCACATCGAATGAGAGGCATATCATTGTCGTATATATACACACACATATATATATATATTTTGCTGTGTATCATACATTCATATGCCGACACTAAATTCTTAATCCTTGTTAGTAAATCCCTACGAAATGCTTTTTAAACTTTAATTAAGTTGAACGTGTGTTGTTACTACTGTTGTTGCATTAGTTCATACATTACATAGTAATATGTAGTTGTAGCAAGAGCAGTATGGTATAGTCGTTTTGATGGCGTTGGCGTTTGTGGTGGCAATAATAATAAAAATATATATATAGTTATATGTATGTATATATACTTGGTTATAATATATGTGTATGTATGTATGTATATATATGTTTGTTCAGCTCGCACCATCGACATCGTCTATCATCGCTTCAATGCCACGCAATATAGCACTCTTTCTTAACAATATGGACACGAATACATTCAAACAAGTGTATATAACTTCATTGTATTTTTAATACAATATTTTCAGTTATATATACTCATAGTGCGGTCTCATCTACCTCAACATAGTATATAGTATATGCGAAAAGTACTTAAATGTAAAATTATTACAGAATTGTTAATTTCTAATATTTATTTCCATCATAATTAGCTACTGATTTTCTCTTGACTTTGAACATAGTTACCATGAGAAGTATTCAGTTAGTCGGTAATTAAAAATTTATGAGTTATTGAGTTATTGTTGCAATATTTTTATAATTTTGTTTTCTATTGAAAGCAAAGTTATTACTTCAAGTGATTTATGTGATTAATAATGTATGCGATTGTATTGCTTAATATTTACCATAAGCGGAATCATTGATTTCGAATAGAGTTTTTCAGCAAATGGAAAGTAATTTTTCTTTGCAATAGATTGAAACTTTATGTTAAAAAGCACACAAGCATAATCGCTTTTGATTCATACTTGTAGTAAATAAAAATAAAGCCTTGGTATTTGGAAGAAAATCACGAAATCACCATAAAATCGTAGATTACTGGTGAGTATGGTCACGATTTCGAGCCCTGGTGCATCATATTCACCAGCATTTTTTTCCGAAATACAAAAATTTCTTCTGTCAAAGTGAAAAGGTCTTCTGAAAGGGCTCCGTTACATAGCTCAGAAAAAATAATAAGATAAAATATGTAATTCGGAATCGATCGATTAAAACGGATATTTTCATTTTTTCTTCATGGTCATTTTGAATTTAGAGGTACATGCATTTCTAAGAACTTCAATGGATAAAATTTAGTTAGGTGGTTGCAACTGTGTTCTTTTTCCAAATATGATATTATCAATTAATGACATTTTAGAAGAAAATGTAGCACTCATCGAGTTCTTTTCAATTTTTTTTCATAATGAATGAACGACCCAACCTAGTATGCCATTATACTTAATCAGTGCAGCATAATCCGCACTCACTGTTCAAAGAATCACTAAATAACAAATCACTTTCAAATTTTAAAGAAATTAAATTGTGGGAAATTGTGGACGAAATGTAATATCAATTAGTATTAAAGATAAACTTGAGAAAGAAGAAAGAAAATATTTTCATTGGTCCCGCCATAAGGGAAAATATTTGGAAGTACATTGAGCAATGTAGAATGCGGCAAAATATTGAAATTTGAAATAGGATATTTAAATTATATTTTTAAATAAACGTTACCAGACAAATTACTTTAAATATGGGGTAGTTTACATAAAGTTTGCCCCAAAAAATAAAAAAATATATTTAGAAATTTCTTCACATATCTAAATTCATACTGGTTTCATATTCGTTTTTAATCAAAATTGACCGAAAAAAATGTTGTCATTGTAAAAACAAAAATGGACTGGTGAGAAAATTAGTTTTATTTTATTGAACAATATGTTATTAAATGGGAAATTATACAAGAATTTAGACACTCAGTTTACCAAGTCCAATGTTACCATATTGAACTCATAGCGTAAACAGCAGTCATTACAAAGTTTACTACAAATTTTGGTCGCATTTAGATTACAAAGTGTTTATTTGGTGTCTAATTAATTGTGTATAGAGTTTCTTAAGCCCTAAAATTTTCTATTCTCTTCATTTAAGCAATTGTTTCCATTAGATCACCTTAAAAAACCTAACTATTTCTACTCATAGAGTGTACATATTGTATTATCCTTATATAAATAATATAATAGTATTTTCACACGACATTCATATATGTTCGTACATATATTATCTCTTGTTTGGCTATTTGTATTCATTTATATATTATACGTAGAAGATACACATTTACATACATACGTATACCACCTAACCGTATGGGACAATGTAAATTTTAATAATTCTACAATATAACATTAGCCATGCAAACATGTACAATAAATTTGTTAATTATTAACACAAAATACAAGCTCATTTGGGAAACTTAACTTAAGCACTAATACGACTACTTCTAGTGACATATTCAATATAATTCCTCCCAAAAGAAGACACAAATAGAAAATGTTGCAAACAAGATGTTGTAATATGATATAAATTTGAATCCTTTTCTTTTTGTTATTTTCCCCTCTTTCTTTCCCCTCTTTCTTTCCCACTCTGGGTCTAATCAAGCACAGAAAATGTCTTTTCATATTCTAATTTAATTTAAAAATTAAATTCTCCAAGAAACTGTAAATGAAAATACATACTCATACACACACATATACACTTGAAACGAAAGTGAAGAAAAAAATAGAAGATAGAAAATGCATGAATGTCCTTCAGACATGGCAACACATAGGTACATATATGTATTCATTTCATATACAATTGTGTATACGTATTTGCTTACCATGGCACTTACCCAGTTTTGCCAGTCAGTTGAAACATACCTGCTGGTGTTGCTACTGCAGCCGCTGCCACTTTAAAGCATATAAATTATTCAATGCAAACCACATTCTAAATGCAAAGGACCCTACTGTCAATTTTCATTTTATATAGTCTCCCTCTAGACTCTTTCCCCCCAAGCAGCATCGGCGTTTGCTGCGCGACCTTCTTCACATGCGCTTGGTTTGTTACATTGGATTTGTTTAAATACAAGTTGTTAGCAGTAGTAGTTGTTGCTGTATCAAATCGTTAGCAAATCCGGATGTATGCGAGTGTGAAGGTATTTTTAGTTTATTTCATAAAGTCCATAGATACATATACCAAGAGCCGGAACTAAAGCTTTACAGTTGGTCGATCTCAGCTTCGCTTACTATGCACAAAATGAACATAATGATGATGGGTATGTTGATCATAATCATATTGATGGTAGCTTTGGTATCTGTCTGTTTGCCACTGCACAGTAGCAGTCGCAGTCGACGGTGTAGGCATTTTGTGCTCATGAATTGTTTATCCAAATTGGGTTCCTTCGCAATTACAACAAATTTGCATATATTTGTTCGTGATTTCGTTACCACACACAACACCACACAAAAGATCTACTCTAACAATGGTAGCAAGAGCGATGGCAACATTTGTGCTGTGGCTGTTGCTGTTTTTGCTTTCGTATTTACCTTTCTACTTTTTCTCATGGTTTAGCTTCTGTTTTTTTTTTTTTTTTGCTCTTGGAGGTTTTGTCGGTGCTTGTGTTAATTTATATCGAATCTGATACTTTTTATCATCGCTCGATTCGGTTTCACAAGTATTCCATATACATACGGTATACTCGTATCTACAATAAAAATTTCATGAGAGAACTTTTATTCTTTGCATTTTTGAAGGAAAAGCAGCACCTATTCAACCAGTCAACCGCACATTTGAAGTGTGGTTTTCCAACAAAAAAAAAAAAACGAAAAAAAAAATTCAAAGAAAAGAAAACAAAAATATTGTAGACGTTTAGACAAAACATATCCTGCGGGGGTGTTGACTAACAAAGCGAAAAGGCGTGTTTTCTGTGTGGCATAAGAAAAAATATAACAGAATAAATATAGAAAGAAAGAAAAAAGCAACATTATTTCCCTTTTTGTATAAATTGTTTTAGCATAAACACACACACACACACATAAACGCACTCGTGCTTACTTTAACATGAAATTGTTTAAGAGTTTCATATAAATGTATATAAACATATTCATACATATGCATACGTGTTTGTATATGTTTCTGTTGTAAGCCCGGAAGCTTATTTTGCTTGTGTATTCATTAGACGGATGCCATCCTATTTAGGTATTCATAGGCGCTTGTATGCCTCATTGTTCACGTCTCACTCGCCGCCGTTGACGGTTAGTCATACGCCAACCAACCAACCAACCACCCCGTCCATTACATAGCACAGTCAACATATGGATGCTTATATTCGCTATAGACGTCTTTTATGTAATTGAAAACAAGTCGATGTCATAAATAAGCTTGTAGTGGCTTGTGGCTCACAAGATAATACCATTCTTCGTCGTCGTCGTCGTATTAGACTTTGCTTTTGTGAATATGAACTGAATAATTTTGGGAGCTAATCAGAAATTGGTATAATTTTGATGCAGTCGAAATATGTATTGTATGTTTCAAGAAAGTGAAGTGGTAGTACTTTTATTTGTCAATATTGATTGCTTTTAATGGTAATTACTAATTTTATTTATACGTTATGAGTATAGCATAGAATGCATGCAGGATCATTTCAATTCAAATTCATATCAAATTGAAAATGAGAGATATTAATAATGAATATTTTACTTAATTTACCACCAAATTATTTATGCTTGAGTATTATCAAAAGCATTTTATTGTCATTTCTTTGCGATGTACTTGCATATAAATGGTAAACATTTTACCCATAATCCCCCTTATGCTTATTTATTATCGCAAAAGTAGTACAAGCGCGAGTAAGTGTTATCTGCATTATTATTCTAATTTAACACTTATAGGCTTGTAATATTGTTCATTTATTTATTTAGTATAGATGTACATACCAGGATCGTAGCCAAAAATTAGTACTGAGGGTTGGGATTGGGCTGAAGAATCGTTAGGTTTGACAAGTAGCTTGAATAACCCAGTCGTACTCAAAGTACTATCGGCCTATTAAGAGATTTGTTTGGTAAAAAAATTAAGCCCCTTTACATTTTACCAAGTCGTTATAAAGCAACTTGTTGTCTTGAAAAAGTTCAGAATATAAGTTGTCCCCGTTGTCTACGTTAGTTTTTGGAGTTCACTAAAATAGTCGCACTAATATATTTTATTTATATTTACATAGGACTCAAGCAGTCACAGAGAAGATGGTTAATTTTTTTTTTTCGTTCTCCTAACCTCAGCAATATGTCCTAGCTAACCTTTAGGGGCCCCATATCTAGCGCTCCTTTTATAGATCCGCTCTGTTAAATTTTAGAAGAATGCTAGTTCTTCTTCAGCTTACGCTGGTTTGGCTGTAGAATACTTTGGCATTTAGTGGTTAAAATTCCCATCAGTATTCTTGATTCTCTTTCTTTTGTCTCAACTCAATTTTGCAGCCAAATTTTTCCATAATTTTGGCATTCAATGGTTGAATTTCCCATTAGTTTGCTTGATCCTATTCTCTTTGATCACAATTCGATTTTGCTTGGTTGTACTTTGAAATTTTTGGAATAGTGTTCAATAGTTGAATTCCCTATCTATTCGCTTGATTCTTAACTGTGATTTCTATTCGTATTGATGTTTCCCTGAGCGCTTAAATAATTATCTCCCACGTATTGTTGCGGTTGTTCCGAATATGGACTAACTGATTCTTCCACGTTTTCATTTTCCTGATGACCGGGGACACAGCAGAGCCCAATTACGTTAACGCCCTTGGGTTTTACAATTTTAAAATTTAGTGCTACCTGATTCTGATCATTCTCATAAATGGTTATTTCTGAGGAAATATTATCCATAGCATTTTTCATTTGATTCATTTCTTCATCTTAAGAGACGGTACAAAATTGTATTAGACTCAAAATTTTGTAGATTTTAAAATGCTTGCTTTTTTAGCATCACATCGATCCATGCAGTTGGTCAGTCCGCAACAACATCAATCAGTCAATTATCAACTAGCCAACCTTTTCCTGATAAAGTTTGATGATATAATGGCTATCAGTGTCCGGCATTGGTGTCCCGTTATCACAAACCTTTCGTTATAGATTTTGCTTCATTTTTTTGTTTGTCTAGAGAGGTTGAACAGAGCGTTGTATTCTTTTAGTCAAAGAATTCCTTTGCTGATGTGCTTCTTATACACAAATGAATTGGTAGGATATTGGTAGGTGATAGATAAATGGTGCTGAACGTATGATTTTTGTTAAGTCCATATAGATTAATCTTTATATGTGGCTTACCGCCTTGTGAAGCTGGATTTGCTAGTAGATCCAATACAACATTATAACTATTTAAGCCTAACTCATGAAATTGAAATATTTTAAAGATTATATTCATTTCTTCAGTAATATAATGCTTTTATGATTATTTCACGTCAACTCGAACATTTTCAACATTTTATAAATTGTCAAAATATTCTAAATTATTGCAAATCTCCAAAGCATAGAAGGTAAAGTTGCGAGAGAATTATATCACAAAAGAGTGATGTAAAACTTAGCAAAGCAATTCACATACATACATAACAATTGACTTGGCGTACTACACATTTTCATAGCTCATCACTATATGTGGTAACGAGTAATGGCATGCACGCAAATTGGCTGGCAAAATTCAGAACATACAGATATCATACAGATATTGACAGGGATATTATAGCAAAAACTTCGATTTTTTCACTTCTCTCCAATCAGTAAATAACGATGGTAAAAGGCAATTTCTAAAAAAACCATAAAAGCCGATATATCAGAATGCTGATTTGAATTCAAACATTGTGGTCGAGTGCTTAGTATCGAAATGTGCATCACATCCAATTGTTTTCAAATATTTTTCTGTTTCTGTACTATTTTCCATTGCAAATTTTGCATGTTTTCTACAGATTTTAGTTTTTTTAATTTATCCATAGGTGTTTGAACCCATTATGTTTATAACCCTGGTACATATATATGTATTAGTTCATCCTTTATACAAACATAAATTTATTTTATCCAATTTTGACACTAACGAGCCAATTAAGATAATTTTACTGCGTCACGCGCTTGTGTTTGTGTGTATCTTCAATGTGCTTGTATATACAAACATACGATGGTCAACTGACTACTCGTACTACTATATATGTATGTACACTTGTAATATTCACTCACTCATGTATTATATATCAGTAGAGTAAATATTTCATTATTTATTTCATTACACTAAACAAACGATGAGGACACAATAACGATAACGAACTTATTGTTCGTTGATGGCAACAACGCAATACAAGTATATGTATTAGTATAGTCACTCACCAAGAACAACAAATCGTCCTCATATAACACAGAAAAGTACATATGTACTATATATACATAAATATCTAGTGGGTGACCTTTTTGCCTAACATTGTCAATAACTTGTCATCATCATCATCGTCTTTGTCATTGTCATTATCGCCATTGCCGCTCGCTTGTCGTTTGTGCTGTTCGTTCACCTCATGAGACTTTGAATGGCACACCTTCATCATACGCATATGCATATATACAACAGTATGAACATACGAGTAGATACCTACATGTCGTATTAATAAACAAACTGTAAAGTGAACGAAATGGCCAAACTATCCACCATCATGGACATCGCTTGATGAGAACGAATCAATAAACAAACATCAGCGAGACAAAAGCATATATAAAGAAAATAATAGCAGCTGATGACAATTTTCCATTTCCCATCATCCAACAGTGATGTCGACATTTGATTACAACATTTACTTGGTTGTTGGTGGTCTTGATGATGGTGGTGGTGGTGGTGGTGTTGTTGGTAACCTAAGTTGCGATTGTGTGATTGTATGACTAACCGATGAAAAATAAATATGCGTAAAATTGGTGAAAATCGATGTGAGCATGTAAGTACAATACAAAAAGGCAAACAACAACAGCTCTCCGTATTTCTCTTTTACTTTTCTTTCTTTCAGTCACAAATTGTGCTGCCATGTATCCAGGTTTTCTTCGATTACTTTATTCCATCGTTAATTTCACGAAAAAAAAAATTGCTTTAAAACAATAAGCAATGCATGGAGTTTATGCTTTTGCAACACCCAAAAAGATAGGCGACACTTATATTAAATTATATATAATATTGATCAGAATTACCATACGAGTCGATTTAGTCATATCTGTCTGTATGTTTTCATAATAATTGTCGTAATTATAAAGCAATTAAGCTCAAACTTGGTATATAGGTTTATTTTCATCAATGAATGAATGAGTTCATGAATTGTCGCAATCGGATGAAAAGCACGCATACCTCCCATACGAAAGGATATTTTGGAGCTTGAAAATGTTTTCATATTTAGTATATACAAAAGTAAATCACACTAAAACTAGATCCATAATCTTTGTTTTGCCACAGAATAAACATATTAGAATGTAAACTTGATTGGTGGAAAACTACGCCTACCTCTCATACAAACGTATGCTTCCATATGTAAGCTGTAACATATTGTGCATGAAAATTTGAAGCTATCGAATTGAAACTCTACTTATATAATTATATTTAATCATGTATGGGTTAGTTTGAATATGATATGATGTTCCGATGAAAACTACGCCCCACTGCCATACAAAAATGTGCTTCCCTATGTATATTTTCATACTTTTTGCACGAAAATATAAAGTTAACAAGCTGAAACTTTGTGCATACTCTTATATTTACTTACTAAGAGAACTGTGTAAGAATAAAAGAAATCGGATGAAAATCACATCAAGCTCCCATACAAATGTGTGATTACATATATATGTTTTCATACTTTTCGCATGAAAGTAAAAAACTGTAAAGTAGAAACTTAGTACATATGATTAGCATTATTTATAAATTGAAGAGCTTGATAATTGGCGATATGGAATGTTTTTATACTTGGGTCATAAACGCATAGAGCTATTGGAGAGCAGCTCGGCACGTGTGATTTTTTTTATCAACGAGTGAATATATTTGAAAAGGGATATTATCGGATGAAAATCACGCCTACCTACCATACAAAAGTATGATTTAACTGTCTGTCTATAGACTTTGCGCGCTAACGTACAGAGTTATAGAACCGATATTACCCACGCACGATTATTCTGATCAGCGAATGCGTATATTTGAAAATGAGCGTTATTGTATGGATAGCATGCCTACTTCAAGTACATAAATTTGATTCTGGGTAAAGTTGGGGGCATTTCTACCACAGTGAAGTTATTATACTACGCTATTAAACCTTTCAAATGTTTCTACAACTTTATTTAACAACTTTTAACAAAAATTTGCTTGCTTTTTACTATTGTATATTCAGACAGGCCGTTAATCGCTTTCATTTAAGTTTTAAATTGAACAATCGATTTTTGTCATTCACACACAGTCAGCTGTTAGATTAACAAGTTGTCTTAAAGTAATTATTGCTGTTTTAGAAAATTATAAATTAATATCAAATAGCTTCTTCTCATTTGATTACTGAACACAGCAAAATCTAAAAACTGAACGCACCAACAATGTTGCATTGGAACTTTGACTCAATTAAGCATTCAAATAAGCACTATTCGAGCAATTAACATTTTTAACTTTATAGGGTAAATCGAGCTCGATTAGTGCCATTATTAAGAAAGCTTATCTAATTCCTCAATTATCTGCTTGTCTGAAAATGGTATTAAAGCCCGACTAGCGTTTGCATGGGGTTTTCTCATACTTCCAGGATGCTAGCTGCTTTAAGAATTCCTCCTATCTCTTTATAGATGCTCGAATAGATTCAAGTCATTACATAACGAACAATAAACCTTAGCCAATTCAATCCAAAAATTGTTCTAAAACCATAATTTGTTAATTTAATACTGTGGATGACGTAGCTCAGTGGTTAGTGCTATGGCCTTCTGAACTTTAATATCGAAAATATTTTTTCTTTTTAGAATGGTGCCCACCTGTCAGCAAGTAATTTGCAATTCTTCCGGCAGTAACAGTGAAGAATGAAGAAGCTTCTAAAAAGCGCTATGACAAAGTTTAGAAAAAGTAATGTCACAAGGGTTCTGCTGTTCAGAATCGGCTAATATAAGTAGGTCCCTTCTAATAATCTACAAAATTTTACACGCAAAATCTTTGCATAATTGTATTGCATAGTTGTTCTATTTTCTAAGAAACCCTCAATCACTTTTAAGCACACGAGAAAATCATATTCTAAAAATCCCATACTGCTATATGCATAAAATGTGTCATTATCGTACTGAATGACAATATATCCTTTACGAGTTATTTCCCTCTCTGCTTTTAGTTCATCAACGTAGTCGATAATTTTAAATGCGAATAAAAAAAAAAAAGGTTCAGTTCAGATTTATGTATGTATGATTGCATCATACAACTACATACTACTTGTCCTGCGGCTGCTAGAGCTGCTGGTGCTGCGTAAGTTTGCTAAACTTTTTATAACCTTAGCAACTTTAAAAGTTGGGTACTAAATTGAATGAGTAGTTTTGAGGTTAAGTTTTGAACATTTGAAAATGTTATTCGTTATATTTTTTTTCTTAAATTTTTGCACATTTTCTTTGTTACGTTTAAATGAAATAACAGCCGCTAGAATTGTTACTGAGATTCATGAGCCATTTGTACAAATGTTGATATTGTCGCACATGAAAAATACTATTAAATAAATTTTTATATTTTACGAATATAAATTTGTAATATTGATATATGGCTTAGTTCTTTTAGATGGCTTTGAAATTTGCTGAGCCTTCGATTGAACTTGAAAATTTCTTCATAAAAAATTAGTCTAAATATCAGAATCAGTATAGTAAAGTCATGAAAATACTCACTACTAGTCAATGATTTAAATAAAATATTACAGATTTTCTGTGACCATATGACCAATGTCAGAGTATTCTTTCTTCTATTGACATACAATTGACACTAGTCAATTGAAATTCTATTGTGAATAAATCAAATGAAATTTATGAAATACAATTGTCATAAAATGAGTATATATTTTCATATGCATATGAAATGACTGCTTTAAACTGATGTACACAATGATGATGATGATGATGATGATACTGATGTTGCTTTTGATTTTTGCATTGAAATTCTAGCATGAAAATGCTGTAAGGAAATTTAAACGAGCTTCAAATTTGCTGAAAACTTCCTGCAGTATTTTATATAGGCAAGCTAATGTATGTACAATATAGAAAATCAGAAGGTATGGCAAATTGTGAATTATTACAATAAGTATGTATGAATCCTATTGCATCACGACCACAACCACTAGTACCACCACCACATCGCTACAATGCAGCAACAATGTTTCATTTATAAGTGCCTCAAGGTTTTTCTTCTAGTTTCCTGCATTTTGTTGCTGCTGAACACAGCTGCTGCTTTCTGCTTACTGCTACAGCTACTCTTTTTTTGTTGCTGTTGCTTCAAGGAAGTTGCAACATTTCCGCTTGATTTGCATTTCTTGACAAAGTTTGTTATTCTTCTACAAGAGAGACAGCTTCCCTTCCATGCACTTACATATGAGTAGATATATGTACTATGTACGGGTACATGTAAGCAGTATATCCTCTCTACATATGGCAACTTGTTGTAGTTGTTGTTGTTTTGTTGTTGGTTGTTAGTGCTGATCTCTTTCTTTTTTCGTTCTTCTTGTTGTTATTGTTGTTTCATAGTATGTTATCCTAACTGCTATTGCATATGCTGTTAAAGAATCAACTTATCTGCATAAAAACCAAAAAACCGAGAAAAAAAAAATTCCAAATAATATAAAAAATCAAATAAAAAGAAAGCAAAAGAGTAAGCAAATCCTTTGCAACTAACTGACAAGCTAATCATTCTTTTAATATTGTTGCTTTTGTTGTTGTTGTTGGCCATTTTTGTTCTCGTTTTGTCTACTCTTCTTCATAATGATAACAAAAGCCAAAGTTGTTAGTGTTGTTCTTGATTTTATGCTGATGTTGATACAAGTAATAACATTTTGTTGTTTTCTTCTTCTTCTTGACATTTTGTCTACAGAAACAACATCTAAGTACATACCTACGTACATACTGACATATACATTTATAAATACAATACATAAGATATCCTTGAGCTTAAGCTATGTAGTACCTACTCGTATATGTAAAATAGGAATATTATTATTTGTAAAGAAATATCAACAGCAAAAAAAATTAAGAGCCCAACATTTAAAAAGTTGTTTTTCAAGTTCAAAAAGAGATTAACAAATTATGTGTAAAATGATCTTTAAAAGTAGAATGTTACGGTATAAAATAACAGCACTTAGTAATTGTAGCAACATGCATACGATAACGTAATTCGAATTAGATGATTACACGTGGCTTTTATATATATTATAGTAATGAGTATTACGTAGTTAGATATTATTTTATGGCCAAAATATTGATATCGGCTATATGATAGTGTCTACCTTAATGATTGTACAGAGCAATATAATCAAGAAATTTTTCAATTACAAGACAACTAAAGTTCTTCTACGCTATTTTTCTTCTATCAATATATTGTTAAAGAATATAGGATAGATAGATAAATTGATTGTAGACCGGGACCCGGTCACCTTGCCACTACGGCTAAGTTAGTCCTATGGTGACACACTCTGAAAATTTACAAGTACACCTTAAGTCTAGTATTCATTAGGAATTCAAAGACGTCTTTAGGAGACTGGTCCGTTAATGTCTGACGGTTCTAGGTAATAATTGCCTGAGTAACGAAGCCTGGTCCATATCAGACCATTACAGTGACAAAGTAGATGTTCAGCTGTTTCTCCATCTTCGTTACATAACCAACAAAAAGAATATAGGAAGAGACAAAAAGTCTCTGGAAAATACCAGAGAGAGGAAGGGGGAGGGGGAGATAGATAGAGTGATTGGCAGAGTTTTGTATTTATTTATACGAATGAAAATTATTCTTCTGCGGGACTGGAAAGGTTTTTTTGGCCTGAGATGTACCAATATATAATTTAGTCGTAGCAAAAAAATTTAAATTTTAATATCGGAAACTGGTTGCAAAAATAACAATCTTCATTTCTTCCTACGATGGATACTATTTAGATAGAAAGTAAGACATTTTAATGCCCAATATGATATACGCCTAATCATATATGTACGTAGCAATTGATTCAGAAGTGTCTGAGGCAATTTTGTAGAAAGGTGTGAATTTTATAAAGCCATCAACAATTAGGTTAAGTTATAGTTTTTACCATTCTAGTGGCGACTTTGGGGAAAATATGAGGTTATTTGTTAATTTTATGGCGCTTTTAAGTTTATTTGGTAGAGCCGTCTCACTGTAGAGTAAGGTGATAAGTAAATATAGTAGTGTAATATATATCCCCCCTCTTTTTCAACTTCAAAATGGTAAACCAAACTGTTCACAAAGGAAATAACAGGAGGCAACCCTGTGAAATGTTGTGTTTGTCAATGTTTCTTTTACAAAAAAAAGTCCAAAATACCAAATCCATACATGGTAAGCCTCATAATCCGAATTGATTTTTGTGCGTAGTTAAGCTATAGCCAGGTACAAATATATATAGCCAGTAGTATCACATTCTCAGTTTTTCACATTATGTTTTTCTAGAAAAGCATTGAAATCCCATTTTGGGAAAAAAAAAATCCCGTAGAGGAATTTAAATCCCCAGGAGAGAATTTTTCGGTTGTCTTAAAAGCCGCAAGCCAAAGAAAAACAGATAATTAAAAATTTTGAATATGCAGTTTTCCTTATTTTTATCATATGCGAAACTATTTTTTAGGAAAAACGTTCATCGATTTTGACGGTCTTGGATCTAAAAGAAGCGCTAACTTATCTATTTTTAGGGACTGGATCGGAAATAATATTATATGTGCAGTGAATTTTCTTTTTTCTTGGACTGAAAACAAAAATATCCAAAATCGTGACTAAATTTCATTTTGCTTAAAAACATGGCAAATATTAACAGATTTTGTTGAAAAGTTTATTGAGTTTTCTTTATTAGCAAAAAAAATAATAAATATGTGGCACTTAAAGTCCCAAAGGGCTCATTGGTCGAGCTTCTCTTCCATTACTGTTGTGCGTCTTAAATTTGGATAGTATTAGAAGGGACATACTTATTTTAGTAGGTTCCGAACGGCAGAACACTTGTGACATCACTTTTTCTGAGCTTTGTCACAGAGTTCTTTTAGAAACTTTTTCATGGCAAGTTGTTACTGTCGGAAGAATTGGCAATTGCTTGACGACAGGTGGGTACCATTCGAAAGAAAAATCTTATCGATATTAAATTTGTTATGCTTCAGCCGGTTATTGAACCACGACCTACAGATCAGAAGGCGAACACACTAACCACTGAGCTACGGCACCCATACATTTATACACTTAATAATTTTCGGAGGAGTTTTACTGAAATAGTACCTCAAAATGCATAAATATGGGCAATAAAATATATTTTTCCAACATAAAAAACAGAATTTCTATAGCTGATTTTTTTTTGAGACTTTTATACGATCCCTGGCAGGGTTATGCCTAAGTAGAACATATTTTTTTGCTAATCGATACACCCTAGTAACTATCTGTACATGCGGTCTTTTGTTCAAATATTCTTATGTCCTTTGTAATAATATCCAACATTGGAAAATAACAGCTCTACCCAACATATGCTGCATGTTCTCGTAACAACATATGCATGTATATACAGAACTAATTGACAGCCCAAAAGGTCTTCTAGTAATAACTTCTCAAACCTATTATTACTTATTAATGTAACACATTATGTTATTAGTATTACACTCAAACCTACAAACATCTGTATGTATCTGTATATATGTATTTTAATTATATTAATAAATGAAAAAAAAAAAAAAAAGATATTCACTCAATCAATGATGGTTTTATTTTTAAAATTCCATATAAAATATGCATTACCACTTTTTTATTGAGCATGCTTTTCATTTTATGCTTTCGATGGTGACAACCAACAAAGCATGCATGCATTTAAATACGAGTATATTGTATATAGCTTCAACCCGTGTCTGATTGGTATTGGGTAAACGAAAATAAACATACATACACATACAAATGTACTCGTACAAATATTTGATATAAAAACAAATAAATGGCACGCACACTCTCAAGTACTATGTATATTCCCATTAAATTTAATGAACATTTAAGTTGTACTTTTGTATATGCTGCATATATGATCATATGTGTTAATGACTTGTGTTTACCAGTGTGGGCGGGTGTATGTTATGAAGTATTAAAAATCTGTATATATAAATATACTCATGTATGTATATGTATAACATATTTACAGAGCATGAAGTGAATGTGTTTATTTAGTCATACATTCAATATCAGCATCAACTGAGGGAATCAGAAGAAAATGAACTTTACTTTTTATTTAATATCCAGTGCATGCCAGTAGCAATCATTTGTGATATTAAATTCACATACGTACTGTATATGTATGTATCGATGTATATGTTGTTTTTCGTTTTTATATATTTTTCAATTTTCATTTTATACTACCCGTATATATAAGTACTTAATTTTTGTGATCATCATTAATGTGCAAGTGAAAAATATATCGTATTTATTTTATTTCAATTAATTTTTATTTTTACATTATTATATTTATAGATTTAAATGTGGGATTTTTTTTTTGATATGTATTAAGTAAGTAATGTAAGTGCTCAACTGATGTGTGTCATGAAAAATTCAATTGTGTTTAATTATATGAATATTAAAAAAAAAAATTAAATAATCTTCGATCGAGCTTCTCTTCCAGTACTGTTATGAGTGTTAAATTTTTTCAGAAGTCACAAATCAATAATAGGTAATTAAAATATTTTTCTGACAATCATATTTAATCAAAATTAAAAGAGTAAATATTCGGCATGAGAGATATATACATAATACTCTCTGACACATGTTTGCACAAATGAGCAAGACTTATAGATTCTGAAAGTAGGGCCAAAGTAAGGATACCCGTGTCTGGCGGTTTTTTTTTTTAGAAGAATTCGTTTACGTTTTTTAAATATTTGTTGTTTTTAATTAATATTACTCATACGACTTTTCTATCTAAAAACAAAAAATTTCTTCTGGATCCAAAATGTAAACATTCCAATTTAAAATTGCCTTCTAAATCCAAAGAAAATTAAATCAAATTACTAGACATGAATTATAAAAACAACGACTGAAGGATTTGGGTTTTTTTATCACAACAAAGTAACCAGCGGTACTGGGTGAGCATGTATCGAATGTCTTTTCCTTTATATAGAAGCACTAAATGTGTCACCCAGCCACTTTTAAATATAACCTAGCGACATTTTTTTTAGCATGTCAAGGCAATAATTTTATATGGGAGGTAGCACATAAAATAGTAGGTGTGGTTCGACAATTTTTTTTGCACTGAACGTTTAAGGAACTAAAAAATGTACACGCAATTTAAATATGACATTATTTAGAGAATCGAAGTAGTGACTTTATATGGGAGCTATGGTGAATTGATGCTGTGGGAAAACGATTACCAGAAGCTCTAAAGTAAGAGCTTTAAAATATTTATCTAAAAAAAAAAAAAATAAATATGTGGCACTTAAAGCCCCAAAGGGCTCATTGGCCGAGCTTCTCTTCCATTACTGTTGTGCGTCTTAAATTTGGACAGTATTAGAAGGGACCTACTTATTTTAGCCGGTTCCGAACGGCAGAACACTTGTGACATCACTTTTTCTGAGCTTTGTCACAGAGTTCTTTAAGAAGCTTTTTCATGGCAAGTTGTTACTGTCGGAAGAATTGCCAATTGCTTGCCGACAGGAGGGTACCATTCGAAAGAAAAATCTTTTCGATATTAAATTTGTTATGCCTCAGCCGGGGATTGAACCCACGACCTACAGATCAGAAGGCGAACACACTAACCACTGAGCTACGGCACCCACTGTGCCGTAGCTCAGTGCTAGTATATTTATCTATATACTAGATTTATCGAAAAGATTTCTGTTTCGAGCGGTGCCCTCTTGATGGCAAGCAATTGTGAATTATCGATTTATTGTTGAGATACCGGCCGATATATTGGGGAGAGTATTCCAAAATTGAACCCAGCGTATGTGGCGTTTAGAGAAATGTAGTGAAATTTATTGCGAAATATTTTTTGGTATATTTTTAACCGTTATTCCCTTGTTTTATTGATTTTTTATCCCCGATATTTCACAAAGAGACAAATATGTATTATATATGGAGAAGGTAGGGGGTTAATTACTTACTTATGTGGCCACTCCAACCGAACATAAGTTTTCATAAATATACGAATATATGTTTCATAAATATACGAATGTATGTTTCATAAAAATCTTTCCTATAAATTTCTTGATAACATTGCTTAACCAACCCCATACTTTAGAAGTAAGGATCGCATGGTTTCATATGCCGATTCGCTGTGTGAGTGAACCATTGGGGATAACTTCGATATAAACGGTACACGAATATTCTTTTTTGTTGTTGAATCCATTATCAGAACTTTGTTATTTTTGTTAGTATTGAACAGCGTAATCGAAAGTTTGAAAGTGAATACTAAAAAATTGATTATTTAAATTTTTCATAAAATGTAGTTAAAGCAAACCAAGAATCTCTTAATAATTTATAGCAATCGTAGATGGACCACTGAACCGAATCATCTGGAAATATTGCTATAATCTTTTGTTTATTTGCAATGCTTACATATTTAAAGTAGTAGTTCACTAATGTATGGCAAAATGATGCATTTTAAAAGGGAATTGTAGAAGTGTAAAAAATATTTATGTACTATAAACGCGCAGATCTTTAAAGAATCATATCTACATATTTTTTAATATTCTATTTATTCTCCATTCTCGAATAAATGATATCGCATTGAAATTCAAATTTTATTGAGCATTTTTATCGAACATTTTTACGCTATACGTATACTACAAACCCGAAACGCATATCTGAATTATAGAGGGAATTTTGTCTGGTGGGGTGTAATTTTGAAATGCACAATAATTTTACACGCATCATAATGCACAAATGCATTCATACTTTGTACGCTGCATTCAAATGGCGGTGATATCATTGTAAGTAGTTGCATATGCTTCCTGTGTAATTGCAATAAAATTTAAACGATAATAATGTGTCTCATAGTTGGCAAATATGCCACAATACTATGTACTAGTTTCCTAGTTACAATTGTTTGCATTGCATATTATTTGAACGTTTTTATAGAGTGTTGCATTATTACACTTCATACTCTCAACCAATATTGTTATAGGTATTCAGTATACAAATGTACATAGTATGAGTATGTTCATTGACAGCGAAAAAAAAACAAAAATTGGCACGACCACAATGTGTTATGTGTTGTTTTACTGTATGACGTCGTTATATTTGATTGGTATGCAACTCGCATATTTTCCAAATCGTAAAAACAAAAATACTTAATTATTTCCAATATGTGTGTATGAGGTTGTTGATGTGTGTGTGTGTGTGTGTGGGAGTTGTAGGTAGGTGTAGGTGGATAGTTAATGCAAAGGACGTCATACCGTGTATGAGTGGGTGGCAATTGATTGTTTCTAACACTTACTTGCTGCACACGCTATAACTTAAAACTAACTCAGAACCACGCAATTGTAATAAAAATTTAATTCGAGCGCATAAATTATTGATGCAATTGCAATACGTTAGGGCGTTTATTACTATGGCATGTGTGATGTCGATACTGTATGATGGCGACGAGAATGTTGAGGTGGTGATGTTGACGATACTGATGGAATGTAATGTGAGCGAGCGTAAGCAAATGCGCAAAAGTATAAACGATTTCAGCACATCAATCATAAAATGCAAATATTTACGTTTTTGTTTACATTTTGATATAGTATGAATTCTTACGTATATGTGTTGTGTTGAATTGTTATTCGATTCACACTGTTTTCATTGTTGTCGTTGTTGATGTGGTTATTGCAATAAATGCGAACAACGATACTTCCGCGATTTTATTCGATTTTGATGGCTCATAATGGTGAGTTCATATATTTTTGCCACTTAAGCCATGTATGTAGTATGTGTGATATGTGTGTGTGTGTATCTTGAACGATATAACATATATGATATGCAAAAGGAAACCTACGAAAAAAAAAAATGAATATAATAATTTTGTAATGAATCAAAAGATATTTCCGACGAACATAAAAATATCACAAACAAATAAATCGTGTCGTACAGCACACAAACAAAATAAAGTAGAATAACAAACAAATAAAATACGAAGTGTTTTTCATGTTCATGTTGTCAGTCAGTAATTACGAAATGATCGAAACGCAAGGGTACCCACTGTGCTAATTGCATTGCATTCAACAGCAAATGCAAGAGCTCCGGATTCAATATCTATCGTATATATCATATGATACATAGAGGCGTCATAAACAACATAGTTATGGCAATTTAAGTATTTATTATTCATTGTTTAAGTATGTATAGTAGGATGGGTCGATGAAGAAAATTTGAAATGTCTACCACATAACTGAAAGTAAAAATGGTATATTGATCATAAGTTTGTCATTTGATGGCAAATTTGTAACGATTGTATATTGTTGAAAATATGTAGATGGACAATATATTTACCTTTCAGGAATCTTTGAACTCTGAGGTGAGCTCAGTAACTCAGAGTCGTGACGTGCATTACTATTTTCCATCTACAAGAATTCAAAGCTGTAGTAAAAATTGTTGATAATTGCTTATCGCGACAACATTTTTATCAATACAAAATTGACCATCTAAAGTAAAAGTTGCGACTGTTTTTTAGAGGGATAAATATCAGCTCAGATGATCTCAAGACAAGCTTTCAATTAAGTGGTGGGTCATTTGAAACATAGTCATTTATATTTGATTTTTTTTTGTGTAAATGAAATGTCCCAGCTTAATACATTGTAGTATGTTCATATAATGTATAACAAAATTTTAAATTAGTTTATTATTGTTGACTCATGGATAAATAGCTTTAAAACATGCATAACGTCAATTTCCAAAAGTTATAAAATTGTATTATTAAAGAAATGTTAAATATCAATTCCCTTAAAACCATTAGCAATATTACGCTTACACCGAATACAGCTACGATTAAATATGTAGAAAAAGTTAACAGCAAGACAAACAAAAAACAAAAAACGAAAAACTTTATTCCCAAGAGCCCAAAATTCTTGTAATTCATATGTATTATATACAATTCAATCATAGCTTTATATAAATATTATACCTATTTCAAGGTTAGTCTGGCGTCAGAATAATTTTGAAGACAATATACACTACTTATACTTAATAGGTATAATATTGAAACACAAGGGATTCAATACAGTTGTATTCTAATAAACAGTTGATATTTTTATGAAAGATAGACATCAAAAACAAATAAAGGAAATGAAATTTAATTTCATTTGTTTCTCAATCCTGAAAAAAGTAGCAAATGTTGCCAAGACTTTAAGAAGGGGAATTTACGAACCAACAATTCTTCGTCCTTCTTGCCTTTGTTTGCTAACCTTACAAATGTTCTAGCTAGTTCACGCACCCTGTAATTTTTTGGAATATCACTGGTGACACTGCACCTACATTTGGTACAAATTTTACTGTTCACAAGATATTAGGTGCAGAATATGCAGTTCATTCATCTCATGAAGAGATCTGCGACTGTTAGTCGTACTCTTTGTTATCAGAATGGGCAATTGCTTTTATATTTATTATCCTGGCTATCAGAAGAAGCATTATCTCTCGTTATCTCTAATTAAAGAGAGAGCTGTGTCTCTATGTGTAGCCTTAACGATGCTTAAAAGAAGCTGTAAAATTTATACAAAATGAAGAAGTAATTAAGTGCCAATAAGTTTGTGTATACTCACTAAACTATTAAATGAGGAATAGAGAGTAAATAAATAAGAGAAAGTATCGAATTTTTGCTAAAAAAAAAAAACTTATCCTACAAACATTTCATTTGATTTCTTTAATGTTAGTAAAGTATTCTGTGAAGCACATACGTACTTATACTATATTTCTATATATTTTGCCACACATAAATTAGTAAGAAAATTGCTCAAATGCGCATTCATAAAAGTATGCGTGTGTGTGTGTATGCAGTGTTTGCCCATAAATCGCCATTATCAATCACCAACAGCATCAATACTATTGTCATTATTAACATCATCATAAAAAACATCATCATTATATCATCATATATAGCATGGCTCTCAAGTATTTCTATATATCTACTACTCTCTACGATTAACAATTCTATGAAATCATACTGATTATTGCTGTACTTGTTATGAATATTCCATTTGTAGAAATTCATCAAATCGTAAATATCGTCGTCACATTGGTGAGAATGCTTTGGGCATATTACGCAGTACACTACAAAGTGGTGTTTTCGGTCCAGAGCCGGTGAATAATTTCAACAATGAATTAGGTTTGCCACCAAATGCTGGCCCAATGAGTCAATTAAGTGCCAGCTACGGTGGACGTCCACTATTACATCAGGGTGGTGGTAGTGGTGTTGCTGCAGCAGCTGCTGCAGTGACTGCTGCACAACAGGAGAAGGGTATGTTCTCGTTGAGTCAACTAAATATTGAATTAACGCCAGAACATATCGACAGCAATGGTCGCATTGAGATTACATGTCTATCAACAATACCAACGGCAGTGGGTCAAGGTGAACAATTTGCCGATTACAAAACATTCTCGGTGAAAGGTAAGTGAAAGTGATTATTAATTAATTCTGTATTGATTGATTTTAAGAGCTTGTTATATTCAAGCATCAGAGTACAGCAATCCCTTCCGACAGTCTTTTAAGAACTTAGGAATTTAGATGCTAAATTTTCAAATAATTAACCTGAATATGATTTCAAAAAATCTGCAGATGATGAGGTCATTGGAGATAAATAAGACGGGTACAAATCTATGGGAATAAAGAGAAACAAAGCAGTCCAATAATTAACAATCAATTCAAATTTTACAATAAATAGAATTTACCAAAGAATTATAAGGGTCACAATATATTTTCTGTGACAATAATAAAAATTGGAGTAATAATAATAATAATTATAGTCGTAATTATAATACATGCAACTTTAAAGAAATACAGATATAACTACTCGAAGTTCTAAAACGGAAAATGACAATATTCTTATTGTGAAAATATCTCAATAATGTTCATCTTAAATTCAATTAATATTTTGATATTACAAAAATGTGATCCTCTTCATCTTAAATGACATATTTTCTACTGAAACAATACATATACAATATTTACATTTATATATGAATCAACCAAGGGACAAATCTATTCTCTATTCAGTGTGGTAGACAGCAAAAGATTGTCATATATTGTAACGGAGCTGTCTTGCACAATAAATTTCAACTTAATTTCCATACTAATGTGCGGTCATTTCCTGTATATTGCTTGCTTGGTTTTTAAAATATTTCAATAGACAAATAACAAATAGAGATGTAATAGGTTTGTAGGCTCCTTATATGTGTGTGAGTTTGTACAATATGTATATTAAATATAGAATTTTAGACATTGGAATTCTTACACTATGCTCATACACCACATAACCGCAAAACGTGTGTATCTATGGGTATACGCTTATGTATAGTACATATTTGTTTACTGCGGTTCATGTGTAAATGTGTAGTAATTTACTTTTAAGTACACTGTCAAAATTATTTATTACACCCGTTTCGAATGCGCAATATAAATGTCAGTACATTAATATGAGACGCACTTTCTCTAGCCAATAGGAAAAAACAAAAAAATTAAAAGAAATACATGCCTAGAGCGTAGTATAGCAGTACATCTCCACCTTTCACTCCAATGCTATTAAAGAAAATTTACTGAATGGCACAAGTAATTAACTATTTTTTCTTGAGGTGAGTGCGTAAAAACCTGTAAATTAGACTTAAATTGTGCAAAATAATTACACACGTTCACACACACACACACACACACACACACACACCTATATGTTATGTACATAGGTGAGCGTTGATAGTAATGTGATTTTTTGCAATTGCAATTACGTTTAGCGTTCGTGAAGGTTCGCTAAATTGAGGACTGTTTCAGATAAAATTTTAAAGGTCATTATTAAATTATTTTCAGATTTTGAATGAGGCCCATCGTTTTAAAGTTTTTCTTATGTAATGAAAAAATTAAATGTTATATGTAATTACTTCTCAATAATCACACAGTCTGCTACACCATATTATTTGAAAGGCAGGCTATCTTTAGACCTATATTGAATTGATGTTTCCAAAAATCTTGGTGATTTTTTATTTTATTGCAAAAGCTATGAGAGTTCGAATGACACAAAAGACCTATTAGGTGGCAGTGGCGGCCTTTGGGTAACCTAAAATAGTAAATTATTTAAAAAAAAATTAGAATTCGAAATTTTTACTAAGCAAAGATTCAATTTTTGTGCTCTTTCCAGTTCTCAACCTTAACTAAAACTTTTACATATTAATTCGTCATTAATCATACAATATTAAAATTTATATTTGTAATTTATCGGTTACACAAACAATTTGATTAACTCAAACCTGATTAAACACTTATTAGAGTAATCAACATTTTAACTAATCAAAACACAAATTCTACAAATTACTAAGAACTTTTATTTATCACAAAAAAAAAGAAAAAATGTTTCACTTTTAGTTTTTCTGTGTTCTTGAAATTTTCTTTTGACACAAGAATTATTATACACAGTTTGGAAAAGATAACTGCATGCTTTGTTTTGAAAAAGGTGTGAAAAATATTTCGAATAATTTATTCCAATAATTTTATTTTAAATTATGATTTTACAAATAATTTGCACATTTGGTTAGTCAAAAATTTGATTACTTTAATAACTGATTAAATATAATTGGGCTTAATCAGTTTACACGATTAAACGATTAATCACCCAGGCTTAATTAAAAGGATTGTGAAAAAAAAAATATTTTTTATCTAAATCACTTAACTTAAACAATCTTCTTAAAAAATAAAAACTTAAAAATTATGGCTTCTTTCCATCAGGGACAAACTAGAGATATTAATTCTGTTTAGTTAAATTATTTAATTCACTAGACTCTATTTGCAATTTTCACAAATTTTTTATTACATATATGAATTTTTCACAAGTAAAATTTTCTATTAATCTAATAATGCTCGTTGTTAAATTTAAATCGAAGAATAATAACAAACACAGCACATTAAATTCAAAGTTATATTATTAGCGAATGCTGATGAATTTCATTTGAAACAGTTCTTACACATATTCACTAGTGAATGATGGTGAATGGGTGTGTAATAATATTTATGTTTAGGTACGAAAATAAAACTAACGAAAACAACAAAAACAAATAAAATAATAGTAGTAATAATAATAATAATAATATCAACATATGAAAGGGCGTTTAGCAATTTATTACACAAATATTGCTTCAGCCAGCCACCTACTATTTCTCTCAGTTGTATTTTGTTATTATTTTTTTGTTATTCTTTTCTCTTCTACACAGCACTAGGGCCACTGAACTTCATAGAAAATTAATTTTCATTAACTTCAATTGTAATAAATGTTCACGTCTGTTCAAGCATTTGTTTGATCAATGGAATAGTTTTTTCCTTTTCCTATTCCTCTTGCTGTTCTCACACCTAACATTTGATTAAAGTCTTTATTTTCTTCACTGTAGCAGCTCCTAAAATTACGTATAATTGATTATGTGATTATGTGGTTGAATCTAACAAGGCTAGTACTTATGCACATTTGTATTTGTGTGTATATGTATGTATGTACACATAGAAAGGGATAAATCCATACAAAATTTAAACATTTACACAAATCTGTGAGCAAAAATTTATTTCGAAGAATAATTCTTTAACATATTCATAGAACCACAAACAAATGAGATGCAGGAAATTCTATTGTCACAACTATATATTCGTATATATTCGTATATATCTGTGATTTGTATACACACTTGGTTAAACTTATCCAGCAGAGCAGAGGTTCAATAAAAAGGGATCATGAGACCATCATTTCATACCAAAATATCAAATGTAATATTTGATTTTAATTAATATTATTGACTGTATATATAATAAGTTGTATATAATAGGAAATCGTAGTTAATTAGACTAGCTTATAGTTTTCGAAGGTTCATCCGTGTTACTTAATATATGAGCTTAATACTCTTTGGCAACAACTGAATACGGCACTGCCTATGGATTGTTTGTATACTTAGCATTGAAATCAGCCTAACACATATATTGGTTATGCGCATTTTATTTATGCTGACCATTTATTGTGAATTTGAAGCGATACCTTTAATCCTTGTTTATTTTGTTGACATCTTTCTATTTAGTATTGCTATAATTGAAAGGGAAAAGTCAAGAGAGATATAGAAAAAGTGTGAAAGTTCCTTTTTTTTTTTTTGTTTCTATGCTACTTATATACTTTCTGCGTGTGTGCGTAATAGGGCTGCCAAATATGTAAGAACACTTGCTGATACTGGGGTTTTAGAGGTTTCAAAAAAAAAATATAAGAATTTTCTGGATTATATATCATATTTAGTGAATTATTTTAGAAAAATTATATAATCTAAAAAAATGATTTTTATTAAAAAAAATTAATTGTTATAATTTTATAGACAATAAGAATTTTGTGGATTATATATCATTTTTAGTGAATTATTTTAGAAAAATTATAAAATCTAAAAAAATGATTTTTATTAAAAAAAAATTAATTGTTATAATTTTATAGACTTTAAACAAAAAAATTAAGCAAATGGTTTTTGTTCTAACAATAATACTTTTTATTATTTATTTATGAGCATTTCACAAAAAAGATTAGCATCAATTTAAAAAGATAAAAATCCAATAATTTGTTAAAAAAAGAAAAAAAGAAAAAAGAGCAGCTCTTTGACCGAGCTGCTCTCGTTTGGACAGTATTAGAAGCGACCTACTTATTTTAGCCGATTCTGAACGGCAGAACTCTTGCGACATCATTTTTTCTGAGCTTTTTCACTGAGTTCTTTTAGAATAATTTGTTTTTGTTAGAAAAAATATAGCCTAAGTTGGCGAATACAAAGCATGTGAGTCAATGAGTAGGTTATATGATATTTTCTTTCTTTTTGTTTGAGAAAAATTTACTATTTAGGTCATATGCGTGGTTCTCTGTTCTATTCTATTCATGTCAATTTTTTACATGTGACAAATTTCAGCGCTTTATCACGTACTTTTACCGAGTCAATATATATGTTACATATGAAGAAGTGGAAAACCCATGATTGATTATTTCATTTCACAAAGTATGACTTAAAGTGAAAAAGTTTGTCTCTAATTCAATGAAATAATTCACTGAAATTATGTGAATGCGCAAATTGCTAAAATATTGCACAATTTTGTCACGTCCGTGATGTCGCGTCCACTCATATATAGATCTCACCTTATAACTCTTATAGAAACTTAAACTTTTTATTGTCTCATATTTTTTTAATTGCGAAAAACTTTGTATTGAAGAAGGCTCAAAGGTTTGGCATCCCTAATGTTTGCATCTTTTTACTACATATATCTGTTTGTCTTAATGTAAAAAGGGCATTTTTTTTTTTTTTTGTTTTGTCACAATATCAGTTATAAAAGTTATTCCTAAGCTGATTTCGGTTTGAATTTTATCTTAATACAGTATATTTTGATGAATTAATGCGCAAATTAATTTTCAACCAAATTGAATTAACACTATTGAGAAAATAAGGTCAGATTTAATATAATATTTCACAAACAAGTCTTACGAATTTAAGATTTAGATAGGAGTATATTTAAGGGAAATTAAAGACACTCATATAAAAATAAATTTAAAGATATTACTTGATGGTCAGTCAGTATATCTGATAGTTTTGCTGACGAAAATTACTACTAAGAATTTGTGTTAAATTATGATTCCAAGTACATACTTTATTTCAATACATACACATATATTCACAAAAAAGGGTCTCAAGCATGCATGCGTGTATACATGATGCGATGTGACTTTACATTATACTGTGAATGTACTGTAAGAGTACATATGACTTCATGGGTGGCGTGTATGAATTCAATAAATTCTGATACCATTTCATGACTAAACGAAATCAAACTAGTTATTAGGTGGGAAGGTTGTTGAATACATAAATGTGCATTAGAGTGGTGATTGTCTTTTGAGCCACTAATTAGAAGAATTCGAAGAAACACTTGAAAATAAAACATATATTTTGCGAAAATGCTTTTTGTGATGCATTATTCTAAATAGTATTGAGGAAACCTTATTAAAAACTAGTTCAGGTCAATATGCTAAGGTCCACTCTAATGTATATACTTATACATTAAAGAACAGACAAAACGTTGAGATTAAAGTTAATATCTAAATATATAAAATTAATCTCAAAGTAGGCCACTGGTTGATACAATGTAATACCAATACCTAACTGCACACGCGGTCATAATTAACTTGCCCAGCAATTACAAACGGCTTAACTGTTTTTCATTAGAACAATTATTTTATTTATTCTTCGTAATTTTCCATCTACAAAAGCATTAGCTGAATGAGGGTGCAATTCTTTTGTTTTTGTACGTGTTTGTTGCAATTTAGGTAAAGTATTACTGACAATTTTCTACAAGCTCACTGCACGAAATCTCAGTATTTTGTGTACTTTACTTTTAATGATTACTTAAATATACATTTCCTATGATTTTAATTCTTTTTGGCACTTGAAAACGTAATTTTTGAACATCACCATCATCATGATCATCATTCTCGTCATTGCCATCATCGTCATCGTCATCGTTAACAACAGCATCAAGAACAATAGCAGCACCAGGACGATAGTTAACAAAGGTGCACAACTATACTGACATATACGTCGTAGTACATACTGGTACTATACTCAAATCCTTTTACTTAATTTTCTAATGACCTCTTATTGTCTGCCATTAATGGATTTCTCCAACAGAAATCAACAAGAGAAAAATAGAAAGAGTTTTGTCCTAATTTTAATTTCACAACAAATTACAAGCCATTGCTATTATTGCTTCTTATTGCGGTTGTTGTTATTTTTGCTATTCGCTATTCGGTCACCATTATAACTGTTGGCCATGATGATGATGTGCACTTTAGCTGTTTAGCTGCGTCGACTGATGCCGTGCCCAATTAATTTCAACCCATTCACCTTCATTCACAATCAGTGTCAATCTAAATATATGTATAGGTAGTACAGATATTTGTATTAGCGATGCAAGTCCCAGGATCCTGTCATTTCTACCAAATTTCGGAAAATTCCGGGTTTAACTATGATGGATCCCGCGGGTTTAACTATGATGGAGTCGAAATAAATAAATAATTTACATGCCAAATGCCATGCTGAGAGAGTCAATATGCTATTATTGATAAGAATCACAATTGAAGATGAATTTGACGCTATTGTCCGTATGTACGCTAACTATCGTAAATATAAAGCTGTCACTCTGAAAATTGTAGTAGCTGAAAAGTGCCGTAGTAGAAACCAGATATATTTAAAAATGTGCGTATTCGAATTAAACCACGCCTACCTATTCTACAAAAGAAAGCTTTCAAATATATATTTTGACATTTTTGGTACGAAAATATAAAGTTATCAAGCTGAAATTCAGCGCATATGATTATATTTGCTAATGTATCGATAACTCCTAAAATATGTCTTGTCGAACACAAAACACGCCTACCTCCCATACAAAAGTTGCGTTTTCAAATGTGGGTATTTGCACTTCGCCTCCAAAATGTAGAGTTATCAAACTGAAATTTGGCAAAAATGATTATATTTACTAGCTAATAGAGCAGTTTGAAAATAAACGGAATGGTAGAAGAACCACACCTACCTTCCATACAAAAGTTGGTTATCAAACGAATGCCTTCACATTTTACGTATGAAAATATAAAATTATTAAGCTCAAACTCAATAAGTTCGATTTTTCGATTATATTCATTAAATAATAGATGAGAATAGATAAAGTCTGATTAAAACGAGTATTGGGAAATGTGTTTCGATATGAATGCTTTCACACTTTGCACACAAAATTACAAGAGCAGAAACTAGGTGTATATAATTATTTTCATCAACAAATGGACGAGTTCGAAAATATGCGAAATCTGATGAATTGACGCGTCTACTTCTCATACAAACTTACCATGTGCACAAGCTTAAACCCGCTGTTTGCTCGTAGATGGCGTTAGTGATCATATTGAGCTATTATCGACTGTGCATCCTTTTTTTTATGAGTTCTACACCTGTTTACATTAATTAGTATACATCATTATTGATTTCATACAACAACATATATTTCTCCTCGTATAATTATGTCTAGTTTCGTGCCAGAAAAAGAGCATATACGGGAAGCTCTACTTTTTTGTTTCAATTTGAAGAAATCTGCTGCTGAGTCGCATCGAATGCTTGTGGAGACAGTGCGCTATCGGAAACCACTTGCAGAGACTGGCTTCGTCGGTTCAAAGAAGGCCATTTTGACTTGAGTAACAAGAAGCGTGAAAATAAACCCAGAAAAGTTTAGGACCATGATTTGCAGTCTCGGGATTAGCAAGTACCCCGCAAATTGGCAACCCCAGAGTGTATATTGAAAATTATGTAGTATTGTAGCATTCGAGAAACGATTTCACTTTTAAATTGGATATTTGCTCTATTTTAGCTTATTGCTTCTCTCTCTCTTTCTCTCTTTTTCTCTCGTTCTCTACTAATAATCTTCTCTGTTTTTATACCTATTTATTCTATTTGCAGTTGAAGTCGATAGACCAGAATTCTCCTCCACATCGACAACACCATCCAACATAGGAATGGCAGCACTCGGCAATGGCTCAGCAGATTCAGCTGCAGCAACAGTTCGCAATGTTAATCGAAGCGTCATCTATGTGTGGACGTTAAGTGGTGCATTGTTGTTGTTACAGCACCTGCTTAAAACAATATTGAGGCGATATTAGAGCGATATTACAGCGCCGTAGTGGTGGGTTTGTAAAAACACTCACCTAACCCACCCACCGAAAAGGAAAAGCAAAGAAAGGAAGGAAATTGAATGCAAGCAGACAAGGTAGATAGAGCAATAGTACCTAAGTAGTAGAAATGTTTCACAATTGAAATTACAATTAAACAACCCACAATCTTTAGTCGAAGAAGAAGCTTAACACATAGAGAAGGAAAGAAAATAAATTAATGGAATACGAACTCAAATGAAAAGAGAAGTGCAAAAATGAAATGACTGCAAGCAAATATTAGCTTGCTACTATCAATAAGGTTACTAACTGTGTATATACTACCTACCATATAATATCTACATAGCACACCGCATGCGAAGATGGCCAATGGATAATCAAATTGTTGGTGTACGACATACTAACGGCTTGCATACACTAACAATGGCCTGGCTAAAGTCAATGCGTCCTTGTTGTGGTAGCATATGGCGGCTATAGGATGGCTATAGGCAATTTTTGCTAGAAGTTTCTTCTTTCAACTTTCTTGCTGGGGAACGAACACACACACACTAAAACATTAATTTTCTCCCCCATTCCTTTTTAGTTTATTTATTTTTATTTTTTTATTAACTACAAATTAGCTACAAGATAAATTGAAATAGTTTTTTTGTAAATAAGAAGTACTGAGGATAAGCGAAAGTATAAACAAAAAAGAAGCGATCAACTATAGAAAAGGATAACAAAACTGAAATGCAAATTATTTGTAAGGGAAAATTTGATCCCTGCTCTACTCCACCAAAACTTCCATATGGTGAAGTTGAATATTTTTCATAATTATTATAGCAAAAACAAAAAAAAAACCGAAAAAAAACTAAGCTAAATACACACACACACAGAGAAAAGAAAAGTAAATTTTTTTATATAGAACCATAGCAAAGTACAGTGGAATGGTATAAATTATATGTATTTATATATATGCTATGTATAAAGAAGATGTTTGTACTATATGTAATTCTATGTAAGTTATATGTATGTACATGAGCTTAGGGAAACCTTTTTGTATCCATTGGTATCGATCTGGCATCGAACCAGGCACGGATAATATTGTACTTATTTTATGACTGGCCCTTTTCTTGATTTTAATGTGTATGCGAATTCAAGCTGTAAAATGATATCCAAATAAATTAATTGATTTACACTAACTAAAAACGTTAACAAAGAAAATCAAACAGAAAAAAAAACAGCAACAAAAACTTTAAACAAACATCAATTTAAAAATTTATACAATGATTAACACAACAACAACAACAACACACTGTGGTAGACAATATATCGTACATGAGTATGTAAACTGTTTTTTATATTCATAAATAAATAGTCAACTGGTGTTACTACATATTCCACAAATTTGCTTGACATTTAATCAACATTTGCGTAGTATAAATTCATTAAACATACAAGTATGAACATGAACACATTTAACCCAGAACATACATACATATATTTCGAAATATGAGCAATATGTAGTGCAGAATGAAATAAGCTGCTTGTGTATTTGTACGAGAAATAAATTATATAAAGTGAAATTTTTGATGATGGCACTCGAAAATAAGACGCAACCAAAATTTATGGTATACAAGTTACTATATGAACCTAATTGTACAGGATTAATCTGAAATTTTTAATTTCATATTCCATAATTCCTCCAATGATTTGACCCCACAGAAAAAGAGCTTTGCAACATAGATTGCCCGAAGCTGAACTAAACGCTAGAGAACGTAATCGTGAAATTTTTGCTTGCAATGGGAAAGTACGCACGTACATAATTTTGCCAGATTTATTGGAAATTTTGAGAAATTTTAGGTCAAATAAAATTGTATAGTCAAACAAAAGTTTAAAGTATCGATTCTTTCGTCGATTTTGTCGAATGAAATGCATCGAAGTTCTTATTATCACCAATTTTTGTTAAACATAATCTAAGCAATAAATATCAATCATTTGAAGGATCGTCTTAGTAATTGATTATCGATTTTAGACATATTTTGATAATTTTATCACAAATTTTTCTGTTTTCTTTTTTACTTTAAATTTAAATTAAATGCATTTTTTTGGACTTAAATCGAACGAAAATATATGATAATTTCTGAACGATTGCACTTTGATTTTATATTAATTGCTTGTTGGTCAGTACAATGTTGTTCATGAACCATTAATCCCTCTCTTCGACGGTAATACCACTATATTTACACATTGAGCTTGGTATTGCAACCGCAACTAGTCTATTTCCGATACTTACTTCCACTACTTACTTACTTAAAATGGAAAAAGTAATGAGATTGGCTAATTTAAGGCAAAATAATAAAAATCGAGCCAAACAATGTCAAAAAAGTGCCTCAAATATCTGGCCAAAAGTTTAGATGCGGGTTCAAATGATTTCTAATTACTGCTAGAGTTGATTTAAAAAACAAATCGTAATAAAAATATGCAGTACTACGAGTTTCCTTAGAAAAGCAAAAAAAAAAACAATTTTTAAAGCCCCACCTATCGGTTATTTTGAGCTACCAATATTTTCCAATTTTTTATGGGGGGATATCTAGAATATCATCAGTTTTAAAGAGAGTTTTGAAAAGAGAGTATCTATTTCACTTAAATGAATATTTTGGTATACTGGGAATGATGAAGAATCTCACAAAATTGAACTCGCAACATAAAGAATATGTACAACTCGCAATACAAACAAAATATCCTTTCATTTTGAGTGTATCTGTTTGGGATATCATATTTTTTATATACTGCACAATTATGACTCAGATTTAGATGAAGAATCAAAAAACTTGGTCAACCAAAAATTTGTTTTTCTTTTTGGGAGATTTTTAGGGCATAGTCCCTTTGGTTCAATTTTTAAAGAGGGCTTAATCGACTGGCAAAATTCAAATTTGTTCATATCTTTATTCAATGAGATTTTATGCCCGAAATTCAAAAAAATGAATTTGAATTTAAAGAAATTTAAAAAAAAGGCATTGAAATTAAAAATAATAAACTAATCTAAAACATGTTTAAGTGAGCTCGAAGAGAATAGTGCAAGAAATGAAAGTTTTTGCCATTGAAATTTCCTTTCTGAATAGCTCTCAAATTTGACTAACCCCTATTTGCTAGAAAAACAAAGCTAGAAAGAAATATTAAACTACATAATATTAAACCAGAAATTAAACAATATTTCTCACAAGTTTTTTTTTTTTTGGCAATTCTCAGAATTTAATTCGTACGTGAAATTTTTAAATTAAATACGAATAATGTTGATATTCCAATTGAAAATTGTTTTGAAAATACAGATAATAACATTTTATGTGAAATATGAGTACTTGTTTCAGTATTTGATAAATGAAATATTATCAACTCCCAATCGAAAAAAGTCATATAAATAACTGTTAACAAAAAAATTGTTCCAACAATTAGTTTTACATATCCGCTGCGATATTTAGCACCACCCATTGAAATCTGAAAAAGTTTTTATGGCAATAATACGAGTAATTATAATTAATTGACTGACTCTTGGCAGTTAACGTGTTATGAAGGAAATATTTACAATGACCTTTAAAGAAAAAAAAAAAAGAACAAATATTTAAATCAGTCCATTACAAAAACTATTATTTTAACTATGACTGTATGATTAATCTTTCAATCAATGAGTTTGATTAATCAATTCTTTGATTAATTAAATTCATTAACAAATATTTTCTATATTTGGTTTTGTTCAATCCGATTTTTCTATTAAACAACTAACCACACAGATCCAATATTAACCAACAAAATGAAAATGGTCTTCGATACAGTGCTTTTCAACAATTTTTTTTTGTTTCCAATTCATTTCATTAAATCAATTCATGGGAACAGCAGCAGCATTATCTCACAGTCCAATCTCCAATACAAACTACCACACTTCCCAATATCTCCAGTATATATAGAAACTATAGGTATTTCCAAATGTGTACTTTGAATAAATGAATACAAGAAAATTCCAATAAAATAGATTATACAATAGTATAGATGTAGATGTTCTTCATATTTTTCGATGTATGTGTGTTACAAAATCAAAGTAAATATAGTAAATAATAAAAACTATTTACAATAATGTAATAAATCGAAAATTTGTACTATTCTATGCATATTGGAGTAAAAAAAAATATATAATTGATAAATAGGTACAAGAAGTATCACGTTTCTAGATGCAACAACAATAAAATATTTCTAATTTGATCAAAATTATGCGAAAACAAATTATAGAGCATGTTGTATGTACTATCCTTGTGCAATACTATTTTAAGTATACTTGCGCATACAAATACTTACCATATACTCATACAATACATTCACAAAAACAAAAGAAATACCTACATACTCATATATAAATAGTAACATATTACAAAGTGAAAAACCAAGAAGCTTAAAAATACAATCAGTGTTGAAAACAAATTGAATATAATGCGTGCGAGAAAAAAATAGAGAGAGTGCGAGTGTTGGCAACTATTGTAATATTGTTTTTTTTTTTTATTATATATTTATTAATTGTACCCCATGTGTGTATGATAAATATGTAAAAAATAAGTAGTAAATAATCCCAATTTATATACAAGTTAAAAGTAATTGTAAATGTGTGGAATAAATTATTTTCATTAAATGGTTTAACTGCATTTGGGCAACGGAATACTTATACAAAGGATTGTAAGTGCAACATTGTATCTCTTACTTTCGGAAGCAAATAAGTAAATAGAGCAAAGACTAGCTTTTTGTGTAAATGTACTATCTGAAGGGGGTTACGGTTCATATATTGATTCTATTGACGGCCTGGTTGGTACAGTTCTTTCGTATTTTTAATATCAGGAATGAGTTATAAGATATCAATGATCAAAAATATTAGCTATCAGATGATCATGTCAGACAACAGATACTAGTATGTATGTATCGATTATCATCAAGCAAGGTTATGGCAAGTTTTTTTGAAGTGTAAGATAATATTTAAAGATTTATTATACAATATTTTAAATCATAATTTTTTTAATTAAAAACACTTCTAACCATTCGATGGTTTATGTGATTTAATTAAATGGATAACAAATGTTTCAATATAAAAATTGAAGTCAATTACACCTTCAAACGCCTTCTATCAATGGATTTCCATCTTCTAACTTAACAGTTTCAAAAGCTCATATTTTACCAATGTCTTTTTTTGTAGTTTTTTGTGCGTATTTAATGTTTCACCCATTAAATATAACGATCTGAAATCCAGTCTTAGATAACAAGAAAACAGGTGTGAGATATTAGATATCAATGACACAAACCAACCCCATCAATATAATCACGACATAAACCGCTGTTTCTCTGTAGTCCCTGGAGGATATATATTACTCACTACTCACTGAGTTGTGGTAGAATATAACTTTATTTTGCAAAAAAAGTGCATCGACTTTGCTCAGAATTATGTCAATGTTGCAATCCGTTGCAATCAAAGAATTGAAATTTGTTGAATTACAATATTATTTCATTATGATTGTTACTAATTACGTGTATGTATGTGTATATACATATATGAGTAAAATTACTCTTAATTTAGTCTAATTTCCATCACCCACCTAACTCTATCCCTAGTTCTTTGTATAATTTAGAAAATAGTATTTGTAAAAAAAAATTTGATGAAATATTGCATACGATATAAAAAATATAAAAAATGTCGTGTATTATTGTATATTTGGTAATGATAAGGAGTATCATAATACTAAAAGTAGTTAGATAAATTAGCAAATAATATTTATTTTTTTTTTTTCAATAGCTACTACATATTGTATTTCATAGCAAAAGCAACTACAGAAAAACCAAAAAAAAAATGTAAAAACACAAAATAATCATACATATTTCTAAATATTCTATGTATTAGATATTAAACAACATGTAATATTGAATATGTTAAATTTGAAAATGCTTTAAATGTCTACAAATGAATTAAGCGAAAAGAAAAAAAAAAAAAAAATGAAATTGCAAATGCTTCAAATAAAATCTAATATATGTATGTATGTATGTATGTATACATGCAATACAAGCAACTACATACATACACACACATAATGATTAATGTACTATGAGTATATCTACGATATGTAAACAAATAAGGACTTCTTAGATCATTAAGTAGTTTAAATAGGCTTCTTTTTGAAAACAAATATATACATATATACAATATACGAAAATTAATTATTTTTCATTTTTTTACATTTACATATAGAGCCTGCAAAACGTTTTTTCCTAAACAAACAAAAAATAATAATAATAATAAACGAGTAATTTAAGCACAATTTTTGTCAAGAGTTCAAAATACAAATACATACATACATTCATGATGCAGTAAAAGTAAAACACAAGAATAATAATAAAAATGGTTGTTAAACGAAAAATACATACATTTTTTTCCCCCAAATAACACATGAATAAATATATAGCAAAAGAACACACACACACACACACACACACATATTTATAAAATATATAAAAACTATTAAACTAGATGAAATTTTAATAGAACAAAAAAACAAAACAAATGTAAGAAATTTTTATAAAATATTATGTATAAACACAAAAAAAAAGAAACAAAACAGAACAAAACCAAAACAATGAAATAAAAGAGAAAAAAAGAAACACATGTAATGGCTAAAATGTCTTATGCAGGTATTGACGTCTTCCTATGCTACGCTGTCTATTATTAACTAAACAAAACCAAAAAAATAAAAATAAAAAAATACTAAACTAAAATATTATAAATAAAATATTTAACAAAAAAAAACAAAAAATTTAAAAAAATTTGAATTAATTATACACTTACAATTTAGTATATACATACATACATATATTCAACAACAAGAAGAAGAATAACAAAAATCGGAAGCATAATGATGATGATGATATGAAATATACTACAATTTATTGTATGTACAATGTCTATTTAAGAGCATAATTTTAAGTATGTACCTACATACATGCATATTTGTATGTCTTAATATATATGCATCTGTGTATAAATGATAATTAATTATTTATAGTTTTTTTTTTATATACATACATACATTATTATTTATTATGTACATACATACATTTCATATATCACAATATTAGCACGTATTTAATATTTATAAATGTACGTTAAAATATGGTTTAGTTGTGTGGTGAACATTTTTTTTAAGATCTTCATGTCAGTTATGAATGTTTATTTAGGTATAAAAGCAAATTTTTCCAAAGAACAAAACTGATCGGAAAGCAGCATGGCATTCCATATCCGCCATAAAACGTTCTATGAGACCTCATTTTGTTATACGATCATCATGGTTTTCTTCGAAAAAAGAAATCTGATACCTAAATAAACATTTCGAAGGCTGATCTGAATAATTTATTAAGAGTTTGTCCATATAACTAATGCGTTTTTAAGTGTACTCAACATTTACAAAATATATTTGAATTGAATTTTTTCACACCAAGAAAAAAGAAAATACATATTTTTGTCATGCAATCGTACCTACTACATATCATCAAAATATCAGACCTGCAATGAAAATTAATAATAAATATTAATAATAATAAAGAGAAAACATCAACGTAATAAATGTGATTTTGTAAAATTTATATGATTTCCAATTTTAAATAATGGCATAATGATCGATCACAAATTTTAGTTTTTCAATTGCAATAGAATAGCAATTAAATGGAGGTATGATAGCTAACCTAAAAGCGGGTCATATACTGGCCACATATTTACCAAATAAAGTTGGATTACATGCAGAATTTTTCTATTCATCTATAATATTTTACTAGAGTTCCAATCAAGCTGCGCTTCCCTAAATACCAGGTAGCTGCTTCGTATATATTAAGTTCTCCACACATTTGGATGATTCTTGTGCTGGAATTAAAATTTATTAGAAAATTGAGGGAACGATTCTCTAAGAAAATAATATTTTTCTAAAGTATTTCTTTATTAATTTTTCATTTTATTAAAACTTTTGTTTATATACTAAATTTTAATAAAATTGTGGCTGTGCGATTATTCACTTTATGACACAATTTCATATTTTAAAAATTTCTAATTAATTCACTATTCGTATAATCATAATAGTGATTAATCAAAATTGAAATTATTAGATTAACAAATATTTTGATTAATCAGATTAAAAATATGCAAATAAAATAGCTTGCGAATATAAAAATTTTAAAAACAAAGAGAACGAACATATGAAAATTGTATTTGATCAATCAAAATTCTGTTTAATTAACCAATTTGTTTTCAAATAAATCAAAATTTTCCATAATCAGTATTTTTGATTAAACAGATCCTTTGATTAAACCATTAATCGCAGAGTGCTAATAATAATATAAAGAAAATAAATGTGCCTACATGAATATTTATTGCTATAATTATTCATTTCAGCTTTTTCTGTTTGATTACCATTATTAAAATATGTAGAAAAGGTTTTTTTAAGTGATTGGATTTGATTGGTTGAAAACATGCGAAAGTCGAATATTTCTAAAATATATATATTTATATATTTTTATATATCTATATATTTATGGTTATTTTACAACGATAATTAAAGCCGGGCTAAAGCGCCCTTATCGATTGATTACCACCACCTTATTTTCACATAGGAATCTCCTTTAAAATCTATTTATCTAAAATCTAAAAATCTACTATGTCAAGTGCTTAGTCTAAAACCATCCAAATGGCTATAAATTAAGCACTTCGAACGCGCAATGCCCTTTTGTATGGATTACTTGGAAAATGCCTTCATCCGCCCCTGCGCTAGAATAGAACTTTATTCGGCAAATATGTACAAGAGCCGTATATCACTCTCTTTTAATATTACACCATGGTTAGTCTATTGCAAAAAACACTTCCTATGTAATTGGTTTGCATTAACTATATTCCTAAAATGTAGTATTCTCCTTCAGAAATTATGAACTTTATGAGAAATCTACATTTTCATTGTCTTTGTCGAATTATAAAAAAAAGCGCTGCGAATCATATGAATATCTTGAAAAATTTTACGAATTTATATATAAGAATTATTTTAAAATTTTTAGGTAATGAATTTTCCTTTTCCATGATTACTATGATTACTATGATTTTTATGCAATTGAATTGATTTAATAAGCATATTAACAACAACATACATATATAATATAATAAAGTTTTCATCGTTAATAACACATTATCCTATCAACATTCATTCTAATTGCAAACTAATTAAACTTTAATTTCATACTACATAATTTTTCAAAGTGATCTCATTTCATATCACTCAAAGAATACTCAAATCTACTCGTACACTATACTCACAGCATAATACGAGTAAATATGTGTTTTATGAATACCTACTTAAAGGAACAATTCACCAATGATGATAATGACGTCGACGGTGATGATGATAATGATGATGATGGAACATTAAGTGTCATAGCAATACGCAAAACATATCATAAATGTTGTAATTTACTGTGTTAAAACAAACAAACAACAAAAATAACATATTCATACATATGCTTACACATCAAAAAATTATATAAAATATGAGATCCACGCATATTAAAACAAAAGCACACACACACACATATACACACATTTTATATAAAAAAAAAAACAGATGATGCTCATATACGAGAATAACATCGTATACTTGAACAGAGTACTAAGCAAAAGTAAAAACATATTCTACCTATGTGCATATGTGGTATGTAATTGTATTTGTATCTGTGTGTTGCGCGAGTGTAATTTACAATTTACATTAATAGGTGCATGTACCAGCAACTCAACAACAAATAAATTAACAATTGAATTACAATACAACAAAATGATGGAATGAAAGTACTAATAGTATACATGTTATAGATGCAAAAAAAAAAAATAATAATAACAAACACACAAAAAAACAAATAAATACATACATTTTACATAATTATTTACAAAGAAAAAGAAAATTGAAAATATTAAATTTAAATTGAAAAAAGAAAACATGTCATTTTGACAACAAAACATACATATATAAAGAAAATTATTTATATATTTGTTATATGTATGTACAATATGATGTTAAGATATGTATAAATTCATATATGCAGTACGCTTCAAAAGTTTCCTGAATGACCCTCAGCAGGTTCGTATAGTGGCACCACCTATTGATATTTTAGTGAAATTCAGACAAGTGACGAAGCTACCATGCTATAGTGTTTATTATAATGGGTCAGGCAATAAAAAACATGAACAAATCGTATAGCAAAATAAATAATTTACGGAAAATTCTTAATAAATTTATCGAAAAATTTAATGGAATGGAAGGATTTAATCGAATTAAAAATTATTCTAGTGAAAGCCTCATTCACGTAATGATAGAGAACGTCTGGCCTAGGTCGGTTTTACTTTCGGTAAACCTATTTACAAACATTAATACCATTCTAAAGGCCGTCTTCTTCGTCAAATAGAATTCTACAAATGGACTACTTTAGAGTAACCAACATTCCAAATAGGAACTACTGTATTCGCGTCGTTGCTGAGATATTGGAAAAGGATTCGAATCAATGATAGATTTACCAATACTGCCAGAGGCATACTTACATATATAGATAGCAGTCTTGAAGTAATGAAATATGGAATATACGAATGTCATATCCCTTCAGAAATTACATTTTCTGAATTTTGTCACTGAACTCTTTCGGAAAGTTTTTTAAGTTTGAATAGGTCGATTACTACATTCTTGGACTTCAATATCCTCTCTACTGAAACTGAGAGTGATGAAAACAGTCAAGAATTTTCGTACGAGGCAAACAATCATCACGATAAACTTATTTCATCAGCTTATATGCCTTGGTGAATATTTTAGTACGTTTACAACAAAACCTGATATTGGATCGTTGCTGGCATATCACTTTATGCCCAGCAGTATATAAACACTACCACTATTTGTGTTTCAATGTTATTCTTTCTTGACAAAATATTTGTGAAGGCTGTACGATTCGCTCAAATTCCAGTAGGCGGTGCAACTGTGTAAGCTTACTGTGAAATAGTCTGGCAACATTTGAAACTCACTATGTATATATGTATATTTATATACACATATTTAAATAAACAAAATATATACATATATGATGGCTTTTGTTTTTCAAATACATACATATTATTAATCAAATTATTATTATGGTCGTTATAATCTTTTTTATACATAATCAAAATACATATATGTATATATAGTGTATATACACATTTTAATTATTTACAAAAAAAAAAACAAATGAATTAATTTTAAAATATACTTGTGTACAATACAAACCACTGAAGCACTCTACAAAATTCATATACTACATACATACTCGTACACATGCATCTTGGTACCTTGAAACACTTTCCAAATCCTCAAAGCCACAAACATCCACGTGCCATCCATGCAAACTCATGAATCTCACAAATATGTATTAAAATTTACAAATTTATTTTATTTTGTTTCTTTTTTTGTATCAATCAAATCACTTAAAATCATTATAACATCAACATTTAATATCAGCATTTTGTATTTCTTAAAAGGAAAAAAAAACGGAGAATATAAAACCAAATAATTAATTAAGAAAATATATTTAAAAAATATATGATTTATTTTTATATAAAAAAAATATATGAATATATTATATTAGAAAACAAAAATGAGAATTAATTTATAAAAACAAAAAAATTGTAAAATTATATTTAGAGATGCAGACATACCATAATTGTTGTATAAAACACATCATATTATTAATTGAAATATTTAAAATAGCAAAAATTACTTTCTATCAATTAATATGCGATTATGATGGTATGAAAAATAAAAAAAAACAAAAAACTCTATATAAAAAAACAAAATATGAAACTATGAAATCACCATATATGGTATATATGTTATATGTATACATACACATGCGAGTACATAATCGTAAATACACATACATACAAATGTTTACTATTACAAAAATGGAAAAAACAAAACAAAACAAAACATCAACAAAATCTGCAAAAAATGTAATTATGTATTAAATAAAAATGAAAATATTATAATTAACAATAATACTATGCATATACTTATAGGATAATATGATGGCATTGAGGCATACAAAAACTAAATAATATTTAAATACAAACATAAACATAAATTAAATATGAATATTGATTTAAATAAATGTTTAAAAATATTCAAAAGAATAAAAAAAAAAAAACAAATGAAAGAAAATACAAAAATTAAACTGTTTTTTATTTTTAGTTCAAAATCAATCAAAAATAAAAATTATTTCTATAATGTTCGTATATTTACTAGTACCGAACAAAATGAATAGAGGCATTCTTATCTTCAATCCCAAGTTTTATAAATTCGTCAATTTTGTAGCTGAGCTCTTCTAAGAAATAGAGATAGGTGGTAAGTATTTTTGTTGAAAATTTTGAGGCCGTAGAACTAATAGGAGTCGGTCGTACATTGCACTCCTCTAAAACCTATTCATAGTGCTTACGTGTTTTTTGGTTCTCTCTCTAGGAAGCCACTAATGGGTAAAAATATAAGTAAGTATGTTTGCAGAAAATGCTGAGAATGAACAATTAGAGGAGTTGCCCTTTAGTCGGCCCTACTCTTCATCACTCTAGAGACGATTCCCGAACAGCTTTGGGCTTATTTCCAGTTTAAATTTTATATTGTAGGACAGCCTTCTAAGCAGTTGTTCTGCCAGTTATGACCTTTTTGACATTAACTCAAAAAACCTCATGGACCGGATTTCCATCTGCGAATCGCTGCTGAATCGCAACAAAATTTATCCATTTCTGAAGTGAATGGTTACTGGTGATGAAAAGTGGGTCACTTACGCCAACGTCAAGCGAAAACGGTCGTGGTCGAATTGCGGTGAGCCGGCGCAAACGGTGGCCAAGCCATTTTTGACGGTCAGAAAAGTTTTGCTATGTGTTTGGTGGGATTGGCAGGTAATCATCTACTAAATGCTGCTCTCCTACTGCCAAGCTCTTAATTCGAACCTGTACTGTCAATAATTTGACCGTCTGAAGGAAGCAATCGCCCAGAAGCGGCCAGCTTCGCCCAATTGGAGAGGAATTGTGTTCCATCAGGGCAACGCCAGGCCACACACATCGATAGTGACTCACCAGAAGCTCCGGTGGCTTTTGTGGGAGGTTGTTATGCATCCACCTTATAATCTGGACTTGGCACCAAATGATTACTACCTGTTCCTGTCTATGGCGAATGATTTTGTTGGTGAAAAATTCGCAGCAAGAGAAGCTTGTGAATATCGACTGTCCCAATTTTTTGCCAATAGGGACGAGGATTTCTATGAGAGTGGCATTATGACATTACCTTCAAAATGGCAACAAGATATCGAACAAAACGGTGCATACTCAACCTAAATTGGATCATTCTAACTATTCTAAAAAAAACCTTCAATTTAGTGCAAAAATAATGAATTTCTTTTTACTAGACCTTATATATATCGGTAATTAGCTTCCGTGATAGATTGAAGTGTTTGCGCTGACGAATGAATTCGATGGGTCTGTCTCATTATTAGCTTAAAAGTGAAATAACATTTGATACTTCAAAACTTTTTCAGATCGTATACCATCCTCGATCTGACAAAGAAACCTTACACTAGCACTCATACAAAATGTATGTTCAATTTAACTAACCAACATTTAAATGTCGATAGATATTTTCTTGTTCTTATTTACTATGGAACATTTTAATAAATAAAATATTAAATATGTTCAATGTGTAAAGTAATAAACATCTATTTTTGTGCAATCCATTCATTAAAAACAAGAAAATATAAGCAAGACAAACAACAATAACAACGAATGATATTCTGTTACAAACTTCATTATTAATTCATACTCTTGTCACTCAACACCAATAGATGTGTTTTCATATGTTTAGCAATAGAGAAAAGGCGAAACAGATAGAGAGAGAGAGAGAGAAGCGGAGAAATGTAATAGAGATATAGGTATGTGAATGTTCTTTTATTATAACAACAACAACAACAACAACAACAATCAATAATGTGTATATATCCACATTAATTAGGGTCCACTTTAATATTTCATTGTGTATTTCAACAAATTCTTTCATGTCTACAAGCCTATAAGTATTGTAAAGGGTTATCCATTTCGCGGTTTCAATCCGCGAAATGCAATCTGCAATCCCAAACAAGAATCAAACCAATTCATACGCTAGCGTGTTAAAACAAAACCTACACCAACAAAGTAACGTAAATAATGAGCAGAAACACTCACTGCCAACCCAACAGCCAAGTACTCTTGAACATTTGCTTCAAACATTAATTCAGAATATGAACCAATTCATGAACTCAATGCAAACAATGATGCAAGAAATGATGAAAAATCAATCGATGTTACTCCAAACATTGCTATCCAGACCATGAGTTGTCTCAAGATATGCCACTGGAACGCCAACGGCTTAAGCCAGCACCGTTTGGAGCTAATTCAATTCCTTGAATCCAACCAGATCGACATAATGATGATATCTGAGACCCATTTCACTGACAAAAATTGCTACCAAATACCATATTACAAACTGTACACTACAAACCATCCGCATGGTAAGGCACGCGGTGGAACTGCCATATTGATAAAAAGCAGAATAAAACATCATGTTCTCGAAGATTTCAGTAGCGTCTACTTGCAAGCAACATCTATATGTCTGGAAGAATACATCTCTAAGCTAGTAATATCTGCGATATACTGTCCCCCAAGATACAGTATTACCGAACAGCAATATAAAGAATTTTTCTCAACTCTTGGTAGCAAATTCTTGGTTGCTGGCGATTTCAACGCCAAACACACTCACTGGGGCTCCCGCTTAATAACTCCAAAAGGCAGAAGACTATGTTCAATCATCACTAACCATGGCTACGATGTTATTTCGAATGGTCAACCGACATATTGGCCGACGGACAAGAGGAAAATACCCGATCTCATAGACTTTGGAGTCGCCAAAGGTTTGCAGATGGAAAATATCTCCACAGAGTGTAATTATGATCTATCATCTGACCACTCACCCACGGTAATATCTATAAAATCACCAAGCCCCCAAGGCAATTGCGTTAGAAAGAAAATAGACTGGTTAAAATTCAAGAAATATATAAATTCCCATCTTCCTCTAAGTACTGTATTAAGAAATGGACACGATGTAGACTCAGCACTCGAAAAATTCAACCAGCTACTCTCATTAGCTCTCAGCTCAGCCACCTGCACTAAGGTATGCAAGCAATCAAAATATAGCCAATACACACCAGCAGACATTGAATTGCTAGTAAGACAGAAAAGAAGACTCCGAAGACAATGGCAAGAATTCAGATCACCGAATCTGAAAACACAGCTACAGCACTGCACTCGAAAGTTAAAGCAAGCCTTGAAAAATAAAAACAACAAAGAGTTAGAAGAGCACATAGCGAAATTAACACCTGGTGAAGCGTCAGACTACTCTTTGTGGAAATCAGCAAAAAAATCAAATCGGCCAATTCTCACTGATTCCCCCATCCGTTTGAGTGACGGTAATTGGGCTAGAAGCAACTGTGAGAAGGGTTTGGCTTTTGCAAACCACCTAAAAAGTGTGTTTACACCCAATCCACCTTCTTCACAGTCCTCATTACCAAAATTAACTTCTCAACCTTGCTCAATAACGCTCAAAATTAAAAAAAAGGACATATTCAAAGCAATTTATAAAGATTTAAACCCAAAAAAATCACCTGGTCCAGATAAAATTACCGGTAAAATGATAAAAGAGCTACCTCCGGCTTCAGTAATTCATCTGATGCACATTTTCAATGCTATCCTTCGTATTAAACACTATCCCAAATGCTGGAAAACTTCAAAAATTATTATGATAGCAAAACCAGGAAAAGACCCTACAAAAGTTGCATCGTACAGACCTATCAGCCTCCTGCCTCTACTTTCTAAAGTATTCGAAAAGCTACTTGTCATGAATATAACTCCATTTATTAATCTCAACCAACTGATTCCTCAACATCAGTTTGGATTTAGAAAACAGCACGGCACAATAGAACAAGTCCACCGCATTGTAACTCTGATAAGGAACACTTTTGAAGAAAAAAAGTATTGCTCAGCTGTCTTTCTTGATATCACTCAAGCTTTCGATAAAGTATAGCACGATGGCCTTATTTACAAACTCAAACTATTACTGCCTGCAAATGTCTCCTCATTGCTTAGTAGCTACCTCACGAAAAGACAATTTCTCGTACATCACAAGGATTACACAACAAATCCATTGGATATTCACGCTGGCGTTCCTCAAGGAAGCGTTTTGGGTCCCTTACTGTATCTCTTATACACTTCAGATATGCCCAACAATAACTATACATTCATATCGACCTTTGCTGATGATACGGCAATATTGTGCTCTCGCTCTAACCCCATAGAAGCTACTAAACTCCTGCAGACTCATGTCGATTCTCTCGAAATCTGGCTAGCAAAATGGCGTATAAAAGTCAATGAATCAAAGAGCGTACATGTAACCTTCACGCTAAGGCTAGATACATGTCCCCCACTTAAAATTAATGGCCAATCAGTTCCACAATGTTCCTCAACAAAGTACTTGGGTATTCACCTCGACAGAAGGCTGACATGGAAAAATCACATAGAGGCAAAGAAAACTCAGATCAAGCTTAAAATGAATCAGTTATGGTGGCTGTTACACAAAAGATCAAAGTTGAATCTTGAATACAAAGTGCTATTATATAAAGCAATCCTGAAACCAATCTGGACTTATGGTATTCAGTTTTGGGGCACCGCATCTCCCTCTAATATCGAAAAATTGCAGCGAATACAATCCAAGTGTCTGCGAATTATTGTAAACGCGCCTTGGTATATGAGGAACGTTAACATCCATCGAGATTTAAATGTATCCACAATTTCTGAGGAAGTTGCAATGTACTGCAGAAGCTACATTCAAAAATTACACAATCATCCGAATCCTCTTGCTAGGCAATTGTTGCTGAGCAAGGGGCATCGTCGATTAAAAAGAAAAGACACACTGAATATGCTGTAAAATTGCTACATCTCGCGACTCACCAAATTGTGATGGAACGTAGGGGATATCACATAGTTTTATTTAGTTTGTAAGATTTGAATACTTATTGTTAGTTTCTAAGTATTTAAGAAAGATTCAATAAAAAAAATAAGCTAACAAAAAAAAAAAAAAAAAAAAAAAAAGTATAGGGCTAGAATTCGACATCTGTCAAAATGAGTTGTTAAAACAATTTCTTTCTTTTTCAGTTCAAAGTCTGACATTTGCGAAAATGGATCGCTTAACTATCGCACAACGCATTAAAATTGTAAAAACCTACTACAAAAATGGTGATTCTGCCACAGCCACATATCGTGCTTTAACAGGAGATTATGGTTTACATAATCGTCCAACTACGCAAGCAATTGGCAAAATTGTGAAGAAATATGAAGAGACTGGATCGGTTACAGATATTGTAAGGCCTGTGAATCATCGTTTCGCTCGTACCACCGAAAATATCGCTGTTGTAAGTGAAAGTGTTGCCGAAGACCCGTATTTTGCATTTGGATCTACACCTACATCCATATAAAATCCAGCTCACACAACAACTGAAGCCAGCTGACCATTCACAACGTCCTAGATACGTCGAATGGGTGCTTGAACAACAGGCGGTGGACGGCGATTTTTCGAACAAAATTTTCTTCAGCGACGAAGCACATTTCTCACTCGGTGGGTATGTTAACAAACAAAATTGTCGTATTTGGGGTTCTGAGAATCCTCAAGTAATTGAAGAGAGGTCACTACATCCACAAAAAGTCACTGCTTGGTGCGCTCTTCGGTCCGGAGGTGTGATTGGACCTTACTTCTTCGAAAACGACGATGGAACGACTGTCACCGTCAATTCGGAGCGTTATGGTCATATGATAACCGACTTTTTTTTGCCTGCTATTGAAGAATACGACTTAGAGAATATGTGGTTTCAACAAGACGGTGCCACATGCCACACAACTCGAGCGAATATGGCTTTATTGCAAGAGAAATTTTCTGGCCGCGTAATTTCTCGTCGTGGCGATATGAAGTGGCCACCAAGATCATGCGATTTGACACCGCTTGACTTTTTTTTTGTGGGGCTACGCGAAAGACCGTGTTTATGCAGATAAACCTTTAACTCTTGAGCACCTAAAAACCAACATTCGTCACGTTATGGCTGAGATACCGCCCAATATGTGTCAAAAAGTGGTCGAAAATTACCTCAAAAGATTCGATGCTTGCAACAATTCGCGTGGTGGTCATTTAAATGATGTAGTATTTCACACATAATGTCAACGTTCAAAATTTATAATAAAAAAGAAAGAAAAAAAGAAAGATCATGATAAAAAATATTTTATATGTGTTTTATTTACATTTACTTTTGAAACCGCAAAATGGATAACCCTTTACTATACATACATACGAATATATAATGTACGAACTAGCAAATGCATGAGTCACAGTAGTTAACATATAACAATTCATCTACTTGAGTGTAGTGTACCTAAGTGTAAAAACATCAACAAAGCTAATTTAAAATTACAAAGCATAATTTTCGTATGATTTCATGAAGCACAATGCTGGCACTACCATTGTTAACAAGCTATTGTGACCACGCAGCTGTCGAAGAACGCCTTATGTGGTAATCACTTTGATTTTAATGTGTACGTTTAGAAAAAGATGAGCAAAATTAGCAGCATCATGGTAAATTGTACAAATTATTCAAGTCCAACGACTAACTACACCTACTACATAATAAGGGAATACAAAAAAGATATTTAAAGATGAACAATCAAGGTAGAACGATCGTCCATCTCTCTTTCTCTATCTCTCTCTGCATTAATAGAAAGAAAGATATACATTCATTTGATATTTGTTACTGGATGCCAATGAGAAATTCTTAATGGTTTTAATGGTTCATTTACATGCAATTTACTTTTGAGACTTTATTGGATTCTATAGCATTACACATCTCCCACAATCTCTTTATCACTTTCTCTCTTTCATTCTTCTAACCATTACTTGTACAATAATTACTTAAATTTAGTTGAATAACGAAGACACCTACTGCGCGCTTGTTAAACACTGCTTAAGAATTTAAGAAGGTATGTATATGTTTCTGTGTGTGTGTGGATGTGTTGAAAATGTATAACATTTGTCCTTTCTACACTGCCATTACGAATATAATATGTACACTTTCTTTTAGCCCATTCAAATTTCATACCTACACCGGATGTGTTTAACTGTTTCACTTCCTTTCTCTTGCCCATTGTCGTCCATGCATTATGATTTCTGTTATTTTGAAACTTGTACGGTTCTTGACCTTAGATCATCTTTGTTTATACATATTTAGGGTATTGTTTATATTATATTTCCTTTCATCGCTCTTTTGTTATTTAACTTGTGATTGTACCTATTTATTATTATTATTTTTTTTTGTTCTTTTCTCTCTCTCTCTCTCTCTCTCTCTCTATAATAATGATGCTAAGATATTTCTGTTTACATTACAATCAAAAGGATTATGAGGATATTTGTCAAAATTGGCAAAAAACGTTTTATGGCTCGATGTGTATAATATAATCTATTTTGATTCTTCTTTTCTTTTATATCAAACATTTTTTAGTTCTAACTATATATGCATTTCATTATACCCTACCCTCTTAGAGTCTAGGGTATATTGAGCTCGAGTATCAGTTTGTTACATTCACAAGAAGAGGTAAAAAAATTGTGGTAAAAAATAATTGATCAGACTCATAATCGAGGTTTAGTCAGCTCTCTGTCTTTGGGTCTATTGAACTGAACATTAATATAAAAAAAAATTATTTTAGCAACATGCTACTGAATAAAAAACACTCCTACACCAGCAGAACCAAAGAATTTTTTTTTTAATTTCAATTCTATCTGTCCATCTGTCGTGATAGGGTTTCGCTATGTACCTCATTGCTATCATTGTTATTGTTTATTGTTTATTTTCTCTCAATTTTTTCTTGTTCATTTTCATTGGTCATATCTTAATATATTTATGTATAAAGTATGTTACTTAGTTTATATACAATATTCTACCATTTTTAGTGTGCCAATTTAAAGATATTTTCTTGGATGAAATACAAACAATAGAAAATAAACACATACACGCTAGCATTTATTTATGTAGAAAGATTTTTTTTTTCATTGATTAATAATATCATGCTGTTGATGAAGCTAATTTCACACATGATGTGGCGTATATAACACTTGCTTCATATCGTTTTAAATGGTGTGCAATTGCTTGAAAATATAAAATTAAAGAAGAACATCAACAACAACAAGAAGAAGAATTAAGAATGAAGAAATATGTAGTATAAATCCAAAATACAACACAAAGTCTTATACATACTTATATTATCCCAGCACACACACACATACCATATACATATACATCGATATATATATGTGTAGATAAGTAAGAGGTTAAGATTTATTTTCATTATACTTCAAGGTAAATATTAAAGATACCAAAACCAATTCGTGATGTGAAATTTTAAAGAATGTATTATTTTTTTGAAAGAGCTCCATAGAATTTTGAATGAATTTTTTGAACTTTCTATGATGTGAATAATATTTTCTTCTCTGGAGGTGAAGGTTAAATGAATTTGTAACCTTTCAGTTTTATGTACCATTATGGGATTATTTATTGAAATACTCATAAACTCCTTTTCAGTATAATTTAACAAATAATCTGGATTTCTCCAGCAAATCAGCATGGATTGCAAAACGTTTCGGCCACATAAAATACAATTAGTATATAAAATGCTACGTCAGTCAAACTAGTTTTGAGAGCAAAAATGACCAGAAGAAGACTTCCAAAAACCACTCTAGCACAATTAGTTCATTACTTGAAGCAAATAAGCAAATCGTTTAAAAATAGAATTTTCTTTGATTTTCGGAAACCAATCCAAATCCGAGGGAGCAGGATGATCAAACAATTCTTACTATAATTCTTTGAGCGAGATTTTCCGATCAACTTTCGGCCACTTTTTGAGCTCTATGACCGCCAACATTGTTTTTTGCGCTGAAAAATGCAAGCTTTAAAGATTTTGGAGCCTACGAAGTACAAATTATAATTCACATCATGAGTAACATCACATCAATTTTCAGTTCAAATAAAATTTGATGAATTATTTTTTAAACAAGACTGTGTCATTTTTGATCGTTGAAAAATGTACGCTTTGTTTGTGAACAAAATTTTTCCTGGAAACTTTCCACTATTCTCCAAAATTACAAGTTGGTGCATTTCCTTTAATGATTGAATTACTTTTTCAAATAAATCGATTAAATATGATCTTGGTGATGGTGAAGAGTGATATCAAAAGAATACGCTAAATTTTCTGCTATAAATTCCATTTTCCATGAATATCAACTTTTTCTTGCTAGGAATGTGAATAATCGAATATGACAATTTTTGAAGGTCTTAGGTAGTTATGAAATTTTATGAACTTAGAATTTATGAATTCGTGAAAGTAAGAGCAGAAAAATGTAAAAATATCCACATGAATAGCTGTAATGTATACCAATGAACGTAAGGTACAGTTCACTGTGCTATTTTGCCATACTTATGAGTTATTTGAACCACAGTTTGGACAAACTTGTTTCAAAAAAAAAAAAAATGTTAACGTTTGAAGTATAATCATAGTCTAGAACGTTAACTATGTGATTGTAATTCATATGTAAATTAGTATTTAAAATCGATACAAGGATATTTCTTTGAAAAAAGATACGAATTTGTTGAATTCTTTTTTAAAACTTACATTTTGATCAATTTACACAATTTACAATTGTATACACAATGCAACTATGGCAAATGTCAACTTTCTTTCACCTGCATGCTGTTATACTTTGATGATCTCGATCTCACTCCTTTAGCTGCAGTAACAAAGTAAACATGTATCAACATACATGTATACATGTAGCAACATAGCAACATGTATATAGGAATATCGTATACAATATTGTACTCATTTGTTTGGTATTTTTACACTTTTAACAAACAAGTCAAAAACACACTGTTGTTCGTCTGTGTGGCATTTGGTTTTATTTCTTCGTTGGGCATCGCTTCTGTTTTGTTAACTATTTTCCAATTTCTTTTGAAATTATTTTTTTTCCCACTTAAAAGTTTCTCACACAACATGACATCTCGAAAATAAGTTATAGTCAAAAATGTTGCTACACATTTATGTATAATCTGTACATATTACTGTGTACGATACATGAAGTAAACGAAACAGATCAAGTAGAAGAAGCGAACTCAAGCACAAGTTTTCGTAGGAAAATGAAAAAATTTCTGCAAGAACTTACAAATGCAACACAACAAAAAGTTGCCAAATTAACAAAGTATGGTAACGAGTACAAGTAATGCAACAACAAACAAGCAACAAATGCAACAATTCCTTTGCAATTTAAAATGAATTCAACATTTCAATTTTTACTTAGAAGACTAAGTTCAACAAATATATTTCTATGGGACAAATGTTAAAAAAAACTATCGAAAATAAATAGAAATATTATTGAAAGAAAAAATTCACCTTAAGTGGAAGAATTTAGTTTGGAACTCAGAACACAAAATAATAGCACTTTTTTAGCACTAAAATTCTGTGTTATACTAATTTGTTGTATTTTGCAATTTAATAAAATTATACACACAAAAACTCTAGAAAACTCATTTATTCAATGGAAAATTCACTAAATCGCCAACTTATTGATCGAAAGCAAAAAATCACTTATTTGCTTGTGTACGCAAGCATGCTGTAGTCAGTCTATTGTGTGCTGTAGTTTACATTGTGATTGTCACATATTAAAATGGCTGTTGGTAAGATTTCATACATTCGCACGCATGAGTCTTACTGACAAAATTATTTTTTTTCTGTGTTTAACAATAAAGTAGGTACAAGAAGAATGTTAAACTTTTTATGTTTAACAAAAGTAGTAAAAAGAAATTTCAAAGTCATGTCATCTAACCCCAGCCGACCCATCGACCACTCTATACGTGTTTTAAAACATATTAAAAATTGAAGTATACTTTATGGCAACAAAAAAAAAAAAACATAATAATGAAAGTAGCGAGAATGATGACGATGGTGCGACTATGAAAACAGAATGTCTGCTCACAGCTGTGTCAGGTCGTAAAGCAGAGGTAAGTCAAAAACTTAAAATTCTTCTATGAAAATGAAAATCACAACAACGACCGTAAGAATAACGAGAGAGGAAGAAATTAAGAAAAATTCATCACCTTTATGTACCTACATTACGCTGGCTCGATTAAAAATCTTCAAGTTGATCATGCTTTAAATCAAAATTTATCCTATGAGCAGCTGAACCCGTTACAATTTTGTTTAGTTTTTTTTTTGGAACAAAATGACGATTGATGGTCGATTTGCAAAAATGATATAGCATATCTGGCGGCATTGATCTACGGGGTCATATTCGGCTAATGAATTCAGAGTTGTCCATTCTTAAATTCATTTTTTTTTTATTCATAAAATTGAAACCTATTAAAATTCTTGAAACGTTAAAATTTTTTTTTAATCAATTATGATATTCAAAAATTTTAAAATTATTACAAATATACCATTTTGATTGTTTCAGGGTCCCCAAAAAAAATGTTTAAGTGACACTGAAAACAGAAGCATTCATTTAACCATTTTGCTGTATTATACATTTATATTATAAATGTTACTTTAATAATTCATTTTCTCACTCAGCAGGCTGTGCTGTTCTGCTCATTAACAAACACACTAATAGAAATGTACATACACAAGTATGCACAAGTATAAAAATAAGCAAATATTCTTATGTATATAAATACACACACACAAAAAGGGATTGAACAATGCTAAGAATGAAAAAGTAGAAGCTTAAGAAGCATTCTCAATATAGCATGGCATAACAGCATATGCCGGATATAATCACCTTAATAACTGTCAACGTAAAACAACAAATAACAAATGAGCATACAAATATAAATACCCAGGCATACGCCACACAAACCTACTCAGTACAGTATTCGTTAGATAAAAGTCTAAGAAATAAATCAAAAAGCTCTTTAAAAATACTAATTTATTTCTCAAAAATTTTACTGAATATGTAAATTGGTTTGGTATTGTCGGAACTAGATATTTCCAACAAAAAATTGATAATGCAGATATCTCTTGATAAATATCAATTTAAAATATTTTCCCGAGTATGAAAATTATCTTTATATAGTCAAGACTAGAAATGTCCAACAAATTAATTATTCTTTTTCGTAGAACTCTATCGAATAAAATGATAAATAATACAAAATATGACAGGGATGTCGCAGAGAAGTTGAACCTAATTTTCAGGTGGTTTCATATTAATCTGCATTGAATCAGTAGTAAATACTTAGATATGAAATTTTTTGTTTTGGTGATGAATGTGTTTACCAAAACTTACTATAGAAATTGCGAAAATACCAATTTCAGTATATTTTCCAATATGATTTATATATCAATCTTTCTAATTCGTCGCATATAAAATTATTCTGATTAAACTTATTTTAATGAATTCACGATGCAAGCGGTATAATATGAAAGAATTTGTTTTCTAAAACGTCCAAAAAAATTTCAGCTCAAAAACAATAATCGTTAATGCCAAAATATAGTGGCCAAAATTCATTTTAAGTCCATATACTCAAAACCAATTTTTGTATGAGTTCTAATTCACCTAAATTGAATAAATAAGAATTGCCACTCAATTTCGGATTGGCACAAAAATTCTTAACATTTCATTTCTAACCACATAAAAATGTAATGATAAAAAGAAAATGTGACGCTTCACGCACACATGAACATGTGTTCTAATAGGTCGGTACGAATATTATGATTAATAGTGTATATAATATACACCGAAAGAATGAAACTATAAATGCTCTCGAAATACAATATGTTCGCGATGATATCGTTGCCATCATAGTTAACAATGTTGGTAAGAAAAATAAAACCGAAAACATTATTCTCATCGGTTGACAGCATATAACCGGAACCTCATCACCATAGAGCTGTAGAGCTTCAGTATCTATACAGTTTTTATGGATGTAGTCACATCGCTATAGTAAAACACCTGCTAGTTTACGTGACTGTTTCAGCGTATTTATATATATGAGTATATGAAACAACTAAGTACATACGTTATGTTATATAATTATTCAGATGTTCTCTCTATTCTGCCTTTTGTGTATATAGTACATGCAGATTTGGTGAGAATGGTTGCACACGATTGTTGTAGTATCTACTTAATTACAAAGGAAACATGGTTTTCTTAGTTTTTTCTTCTACATTTCTGAGTTTTTTTTTTTTTTTTTTTTTTTTTTTTTTTTTTTTTTACTTATCTACATCACGAACAATTATATTCCTGAAGCATATTGAGTAGATTGTCTTCGCAGGTAACAATGCACATGGATATACAGCGTAGCGTTTGTTTTTAAACCTTCTTTTATTCAACATCAACGTAATAGATTAGTTCGAAAATCTACTTATCAAGCGACTGTAATTTTTCTACAGAAAATATAGGATGGCACATAGACATTACTACGTCCGTATGTGTAGAATAAAATTCATATAATTATAATTAATTGCTTGTAATTACGTATTTATACATGCATATAAAATGAATTTCTCAAGTCAGTTGAAAATGACAAAAACTTTCTATCCTTCTTTATGTAAAAAGTATCTTCACTTTATGTATTGTATATGCCTATGTGTTCGTATATTATTTGTAACATATATATGCTTATATAGTATTATATGAGGAAATACGGGATTGATTTCAGTTGCTTTACTCCATAAAGATACCTGGCATTAAAGCAATGGGTTTGAAAATAATCAATAATAATTGAATGTATACAGGGTGGAAAATTTAGTAGTTTTTTTATTTTATTTATAATGAAAATCTTGAGAGAAAATCAGTATCATATCTCCGCGGAACAAAGTGAATCGCCTTAGGCCTGAGCAACTTTGGAAAATAATGCAAACTTATTTCCAAAGTCAATGTTGTGTAGCCAAAACAGTGTGTTTATTGAAAAGAACTCGGCGGCTATGTTAACAAGCAAAACTGTTGCATGTGGGTATCGAAAAACCTGCATGTGATCGTCGAGAAGCCAATGCATTCGCAAGCAATGACAGTGACATTGGCCCATTTTTCTATGTTAATTCTGCTGGAAATGCCATTGCGGTCAACGGTGAGGCCTTTTTGTGAACATGGACTTGGATAATCTTTGGTTTCAGCGCACTGGCGCACTATGTCACACAGCCCATACCACAATCGATCTCTTGCGCGCCAAGTTTGGTAATCTTCAAACAATACATTAACGACTCAGTATGTCAAGGCGAATATCGAGCAAGCCATTCGTGAAATAGAGCCAGAAAGCGACATGAAGATCTTAGAAAACTGAGCTTACAGGATACGCTACTGCGAAACCAACCAAGGCAGCCACATGAATGTTGTCGTCGTCCATAAATAATGCGAAAATTAAAAAGAAACTTGTATATGAACCACCAATGAAACAACTTGGTAAAAGGCTCATATATATTCCATTTCTCACTCATTTATGTACATCTTGGAGAGATCATACAAATTGACCTGTGTTAAATGCCTTTCATTTTTGTTTCATCCAAAGTATACAAAATGTACAAAGTAATTACAGAGTCGTTAGCCAAATCGATGACTCCTCCTGAGTGAAGTTGGCATTGAAAAATGTAATCAAATGATCCACTCATTTCAATCCAATTCCACATCATAAATCACAGATTTGTATGAAAATATATGAGCAAATATCATTGATTTTGATTATTTCATTCTTCTTGATTCACTTTGGATGTGCATCGAAAATAATTCATTGTAAAGCCCTATTCAGATCAACTACTCACTTCAGCTGAGACCGAGACTAGCAAGCCTCTGGTGCATCTTTAAAGATTATTAAAGTGATTGCTTGTGTCGCTTTCTCTACGAAATGTAATATGTTAATTTGAGATTTCAATCATTTATACTACGAGAATGAAACCTTTATAATTTCTAAATGTATAACTTTTCACATTAAAGATTATGTGGATTTGAATTTAATTCAGTCGACAGCATCTGAAAAAAATATTATTTTGAACTATTTATGTACATTTTACTATAGATGAATATATGATGACAATTCTGTACTTAAAGTTAAATAACACTTAATGATTTCTAATAACGATAACGACGCAAACTGGCTGGTAAATATTCTTGATTTGGCAATGGTTGTGATGCTAAATATTGAAAACTTGATGCAGCCGTTGCCCTGGAAGCGTAATCTAAAACTGGTGCAGTACCTTCATTGGAATTGCGTGACGCGCCAGGCAATGAATTATATTTAGATTGAATGGCATGCTTCGCATTTGCAGCATCTTGTGGTGTACGATATTTAACAAAATGTACTTCGGGTTTATGCGATTGTGATTTCAAATTTTGCACTTGTTGCGCCAACTTGCTCGTATCCGGTTGTTTCGCTAGCACATATATGGAAGTTTTATCATCCGATGCTTGCTTGACCAATTCGAGAGCACCATCTTCGATACCATTACTTTCTGGAGCTCTTATAAATACGACACGTATTTTCTGTTTCAGGGATGGTAAATTTGCGCTTACATCGTCGAGTGTTTCAGCTGGAGCAGAATACGTGTAGAATTCCTTTCGATATTCCTCGGCAGGTACTGGTACTGGCGCTGAAGCTGGAGCAACGGGTAGCGCAGAAGGTGCAGCTTGTACAGGAGAAAGTGCAGCTTGGCCAACATCGCCTTCTGCAGCTGCTGCTGCTGCATCGATTAGACCTTCGTCGGCAGGTTGTGGATAATTATAGCCGGAATTGCCACCGAAGGTGACACCAATCAAGCAAAGAATCTGTGCGGTAAAGAAGGAGAAATGGTGAAAACTCGAAAAAATATTTTTTTCTTCATTTAATATTTATTTGAACTAAAATTTTTCTTATCACTATGATATTGTATATTAAAATTGATATTTATTTATAAAGACTCGTTTCGTTTTATTACTTCTTTCTTCTTTTCTTTACAAAAATTTCACTTTCACTTACAATAAATATTTTTTTCATTTAGTTAATTTTTTTTTTTTTTCTTTCCACTAAATATCACAAAATATTAGGCTTGAAGACCAAGGTCTGATGGCACTGAAGATTAAATTTGAAATGCTTCCATTCAATATGGATGCACCCTATTTTATATGGATGCCATCAGACTTTATCACTATGCATATTGGAAATTTCAAGTTCAAATTAGTTGTGTGTCCACAAAAAGAAAAAAAAAAAGGAACATATTGTATTACACAGAAATTTTGAATAAACGAAAAACAGAAAAGGAAATATTTATTGTTTTTCTATAGATTATTATTAAAAGAAAACGACCACCGACAGATTTTGTCGGTGGTCGTACGTACGGCAACCTGTCAACATTAGCGCCTACATGTCGCTTATAAGTATTATTTATGTTTATGTTCATATGCATATGAAAATGCATAAATATGCATTTAAAAACAAACTAACAAATTCGAGTCAAAAGTAGTAATTATGCAAATATGAATATAAATGCTGCAATTTATGGAAAAATGTACACATTGTTTAATTTTCGTAAGCATACCATCTATATAGATGTAATGAATATTTTCCCGTTAATAATATAAATATTTTGTTAATTATTACGTTTCTGTTATCAACAACAACAATAAAAATTTCCTTACAGTCGGCTGGGGCCGACCAAATTATACCCTGCATATGTAGAGGTATATATAAAAAGTTTGCTCGTATATCCATCCTTTTCTTCCACTACTTTGTATAGGACCTACATTAAGAAGCAGGCGTACCTCACCAATTTTGGAGGATCAATTTCTGACTATAATACTAAACTACATAGGTTGCAATGGGTTGTCCTAGACGTATTAATTAGTAAGTTATGGTTGTTTTAATGTTTAAGATAAATCCGAGACTTTGTACGGAAGCTATATAAAAAGTGGGCGTGACGTATCTCTTTCTGGTATATCTAATTAATTTTTCAATATCAATCCACACCTTAAATTTGGTTGTTCTACGCTAAATGGTTTGTAAGTTATGGAGCTTAAAAGTTTTAGTTTAATTCCCTCGACTTTGTATGGGAGACCTATGAAGGAGTGGGCGTGGCACACTGATTTTCTGCCAGATTTTTGCCGACTACGATATTAATCTAAGTGTCAATTATGGTTATTTTAGGCAGAAGATTGCCGAAGTTACAGCTGTTTCAATTTAAAATTTGTATGGGGCTACAATAAACAGTGGGCCTTAAATTTCGTTATTCTACGCTGACTAGTTTGCAAGTTATAATCGGTAACTTTTTTTTAATTTCCGCAACTTTGTATGGGAGACCCAAAAAGGAGTGGGCGTGGCACACTGATTTTCTGCCATATTATTTCTCACTGCCATGTTAATCTAAGTGTCAATTATGGTTATTCTGGACAGAAGATTGTAGAAGTTACAGCTGTTTCAATTTAAAAGAAGTACAGACACTTTGTATGAGAGCTACGCTAAAAAGTAGGCGTGGCTCAACCACTTTTGGCAAGATTATATAGTAGTATAATATAACTCTATGTGCAAAATATTGTTGTCCCAAGTGGTATATTATGTGAGTTATAGCAAGTTAAAGATTTTGAAAATTTCGAGGTTAGTCGATTTGAATGCTTGGTGTGGGCGTGGTTATTGACCGATCATGCCCAATATCAATCCCCTCCGTACCCTTGGATCATAGATTACTTATGCCAAATTTCATCGAAATAGCTCAATATTTACTCAAGTTATCGTGCGAACCAGCCAGGTGACAGACAGACGGACGGACGGACGGACGGACGGACGGACGGACGGACGGACGGACGGACGGACGGACGGACGGACGGACGGACGGACGGACATCGTTAAATCGAAAATTTAATCGACGCTGATCACGAATATATATCTATGTCTATATCTCCGGAGATTCCTTCAAGTGGACACAAACATCTGACCGAAATGAATATACCATGCATATTGCATTATGCAGGGTATAAAAATAATAATAACAATAACGATATTAATAATTTTTTTTTATATTCTTACTCATACCAAAGTCATAAGCTCAATCCATTAAATGAAAACATATTCTCAACTGACATAACGTAAGTAATTTAAACTTTTTCCTTTCCCAAATTCAACATACTTATTCATCTAGGTAGTAAAGTAATTATTTTGTAACAGCAAGTGAGAGAACGACAACCTTAACTACGTGCTTAGGAGAATGTCAAAAAAACGAAATGGGGGAAACTTTTCAGAAAATACATATACTCGTAATAAGTATTTATATTGGTACAAACATAATATGAAAAAAGAAATCAACTTGAAAGATAAGATATCACTTTAAATAAGGGTTAAAGTGTTCTTGTTGTTCTTTCTGTTATTTTTTTTTTTCTTTAACATACTTGTTTAAAGTACGCATCGACATCCTTATGTAAGAACTTAATTTAAGCACTCTGTGCGTACTTTGAAATTTTCTCTTCTTTTCAAAAGTATGTTACTATAGTTAAAAACATAAAAAAAAAAAAAAAAAATTTCAATTTAAAACTTGAGCCATCAGAGCAACAACCCTTTGATTATATATTCATATTTAATATGGAATGCGTGGAGTGTCAAAAATTTAGTGGCAAAAGCAATAAAAGGCAATAGAAGGTAATGGACGACTATGTAGAAATAATAAATTTCATGAATGTTGAAAAATTTATGCAATAATTTCGACATTTTTCTTACTTTGAAAAAATTATTCGATGTTATTGCAGATATGTATGAAAAAAATTTTAAAACCGAGTGTTTTACAAAAATTGTGCAATTTTGTATATTTTTTTTTTAAATGAATAAAAATATGTTCAATAATAATAATTTTTTTAAATTTAATTTTGTTCAATAATACTGCTAAAATTTTTGCAATGATATCGGAATTGACATTTTCAAAAAATTTCATTTCAATCTTAATGGAAAAATATATGCAATAATGTCGAAATTTGCAAAGTTTTACCAAAGTATTCCACAAAATTTTACAATAATGTCTAAGATGCCACTTCATCCATTTTTTTTATGTCGACATAATTGTACAAATTTTTGCAATAATGTCGAAAAGCAGAATATACTTGGGATAAAATTCAATGTTATTTATAGAGGTGTACATTGATTATGTGAATATGTATTTTATCAGCAATTTTACATTACATATGACGGAAAACAAAAAACAAACGGAAAGATATGCACAAATACATGTAAAATATTAAGTTGGCAACAAAGAAATTGCCAATTTCACACAATGTCAATTATATATTTCATTTTTCCGTTTGACATTTCTCAGTCTTTCAGTTTTACTTCGCTTTAGAAGCAAATTTCGCATATTTTTATTAAAAGCTGATCGTTTTCAATTTTAATATGGAATTCAAAAACGAGTATTTTTGTCATATTTTACTTTTTTATTTCCGTAAAGGAAAAAAACACAACGCAAGCTGCTAAAAATTTACGTGATCTATATGATGAAGAAATCTTAAAGGAAAGACAGTGTTGGAATTGGTTTGACAAATTTCGTTCTGGAGATTCTTCACTCAAAAATCAACCAACGAGCACGTCGGCCAGATGAGCTTGATGATGATCAAGTTAGAACCATAACCGAGCCAGATTGTCATATAACTGTACGAGAGTTAGCAGAGAAGTTAAATGTGTCTCATATAGCGATTGAGAACCATTTAAAACCTATATATTGAAATGGAAAAATTATTTTTTATTTAATATGAACAAATCGGCAATAACTTAGTTGCCAATGCAATATATTATATAATAGATATTATACTTCTAGCATTTTTGTATTTTGAAGGATTAAGTGATTCCAACACCGTATACTTCGTACATATTCCTTTATTCCAAAAGAATTTGGACCGCGTAACCGACAGGTTGATACATTCAAGGATGTGATTTCAGCATTGCCAAAGGCAATATTGCGAAAAAGTCATAAAATGATGTTGGACATTGCAAAACTTATGCAAAACATTAATGCATATGTCGGTATAAATATATTCTATTGCAAACTACGACATAACTTTTTCGACACAGCAATATTTCATCAAATATTCCAATTTTTAACGTGGTTTTTGTGGGACACAAAATATTATGTTTTTAATAATAAAATTCTGTATTAAATTCATATCTTGAATAACCTTGGCAATTATTATTTGTTGATCTGTATCATAATTTTTAATAATTTATAAAAAGTATAAATTTAGAATTAGATTCAGTTCAACTGAAGCGTGATATTTTTCATAGACAACAAAAGGGTTTACATACATTAAATCTACAGCGTAATAGATGATATATGAAACATTTAGACGTATAGAATTTCACAAACAATACTTCTACAATAACCTTGAAGCTATTCAGAATTCGTTTGTACACTTTAGCGATTTTTAACATTTCCAACACATATTCAATACCATTGCCATACGAGCTCACCTTTTTTTATTCAGGCATTACTTATAAATTGAAAAAAGACTCAAATTTATCAACAACATCAATGTACGTTGTACGTTTTACTAATTACATGATCTTCCACTTAACAATCACTAACCTTTTTGAATCTCTAAAGAATACAATGTAATTATGTAACATTGTTTTTAGCAATTTTCTACCAACAAATTACAGAAGTGATGATGATGATAATGATGCGAAATTAAGAACTTTTTGAATGAACAACTAAAGATTTTGCACATATTAAAAATGGGGCAAAAAAAGAATAAGAAACATGTCAAAATTTTCATTTGGTGAATAAAAGCTACACACAAAAAAAAAGAACTATGCACATTTGTATGACTGAGAAGTTCGCCGGCATATGTCAACATATCAACACATTCATATGGGATGTACATATGTACATATGTAAAGGGTGTTTTATTTCGAATGATTTCTACTTAAAATTAAAATAAAAAATATGTAGAGAAGCTCTTACAGACAGTTTTTTTTTATTTAAAATATTATTTTATGAATTTATATATTGAAAATAATTGATTTTTATCGATTTTTTCAAGAAATAGTAACCAAATTTCGTCAATAATAACCTCTAAAGAAAGTAATACATCATTTGTCACCGGAGAATTTCTTTAAATAATATTCACACAAAATTTATCTTTCGGTAACAGAATGAGGCGTGTCACAAATTTGTTGATATCAAAACTTTTTCAGGTCGATAAATTTTTTATTCAATTGTCGAAACAAATATTCATTGATTTTTTACTTATAAGGAGACACATTGAGCTTCTGAGTATTATTTCCGCATATATGTGGCATTGTGGAATTGGGATATTCCATTTTTAATTTATTGTTGTTTCACGTCAAATCGTGAAATGTGAGTTCAAATTTATCAGTAATTTTACGACTAATTTGTTATGGTGGATTATTTTTCTATCATTCCTGTGGTGCCTATATATTGATACTTCATTTTTTTTTTTCTCTCACATTTAGCTCTTAAAAAATGACCCTTCACATTCACACCTACGTATACTTGTCAACTGCAAGAGATAAGTACATTTGCATATTTTTCAGCGTTGCACAAAATTAAATATTCACACGCAAACATATTCAGACACAAACACACACACGCACACACACATATATACTTACATATGTATTTATATATTTACATTTAAGCATATATGTATGTACGATATTCACATTTGTACAACGTCGAGTCTTTTCAAAAATTATTTCGCAGTTTTCAACAATAGCAACAACAGCAACAACCATTAGTTGAAATTTCATAAATTTTAATTTAAATCTACATTTTGCTTCTTCTTTACTTTACCTTCTTCTTTAATTCGTTTGATGCAAATACTTTACTGGCAACAGCAGCAGCAGCAGCAATGTCTAGTATCAAATCTAACATCGTATGTATGTGCTCATCCATGCGATGAAGCTTAAAAATAAATTTACATAATTTTTTGTTTTAAGTATGATCGCTCCCCTTTCCATTTTTTTCAACTATTCAAGTTCATTAACTTCAACAAACGATTATGATGGTATATGGTGGTATATTTTTATAGTGTTACTCTATTATATATATTTCTAGAAAAAACTACTGTTATTTCATTGTAAACATTTATTTAAAAAAAATTTTGTTTGTATAATGTCATTGAATATCGTTTAAAATTCGAGCAAGGCCAAAAGACTTGTTCTTTCGTCCAGAGACTTATATGTGCTGTGAATTACTGAACAACGTTCTTGCTTTACACCTTTTGAGGTCACAAATTTTTATATCACTTAAGGTATTTTGTATATGATTGTCACTTAAAACTAAACAGTCTTTTAATAGCATCAATATTTGTAATCTATTTGGGTGGCAAATACTTTTCATCTAATTCTGTGGCATCAACATTATCATCTTTACCAATATTATCTGATGGGGCTGAAGTTTCCGCTTCTGTCTCATCTGTATCAGCTCTACTGGTAACTATTTCAACATTTTCTTCATTCTCTGGCTTCTCTGAGCTTGCATCACTAACCGGTAGCACCAAATCTTCCGCTTGAGTCATCGTTACTGAGCCGTCAGCCGAAAATGCGTCATTGATGCCAGCCTTAATTGCGTCTAGCGCTTTATCAGCATCTTCTGGCATATTATAATTTACGATATGAACTGATGGCGCATCTTTGGCATTTTTCTCTTTTATCTCTTCGAGTTTCTCAGCAAGACCTGTTGTTTCTGCTTGTCGATTAAGTAAATAAACATCTAGTAAATTCTGTTTGCGCAATTGCTCCGCTGTTAAAGAGTAGACATTCGTCTCTGGCATCATAATGAGGAGTACACGTTGCGGAGCAAGAGCACTAGCTAATTGTTGTGCCTGTTCGAGTTCAAAACTATCCTCTGGTGCGGTGTATGTTAGAAATTCGGTTCTGGATGCCGTCAACTGTGATCCTTCTGGACGTGTATTGTCATCATTTTGACTAATCGCTTTGTCAATAGTGAAATATGGTGCTTCGTTAGCAGATTCTGGTGGTTGTGATTCATTTTCACCTTCTTGACGTTGTGCAGCATTCGAATCATTGATGCCATACTGAGGTTCATTTGTAGACACTTGAGCCTGCGGCTGATTGGGTTCATAGAAATGATTTAGATATGCTTCGTAGTCCCCATAAATGGCTGGAATGGGTGCATTAAGGTAATATTTTGAATCATTTTCATACGAATTAGCAGCCTCCGTGTCTGTTGAGTACGAAATGCTATTGTAGTCCGTTGAATATGGCGAAATATTTAGTGCAACACCACAATCATAAAGTGGGAATAACTGAAAATATTAAAATCAATCAGTATCAAAATATGAAATAATATTTGAAATTACATACTGTTATGAGATATGACAATGCAATAAACGCTCCCATATTATTTGGTATTACAACTGTGAACTTGTCGCTCAGATTAGAGACTAAAACTAATTTAATTTTGCTTTTAATATTCCACCATTCTTATATAGCGCCATAACATTTGGCGAGTCAACGATATTGATATTGTTATTATACTGCTTTGGTGCGATTCATGGAGAACATGCTAACGTACGAACAATGTGATCTACGTACGTATCGAATGTATGAGAAAATCGTTTCTATTTTTATTTAACTATTATTATTATTATTATTATTGTTTTTGTTGTTACGCATTTAGCAAAGTTACTATATTAATACACATAAGCACCCACTGTACTAAATCTTTGACCTAATCATTATGATGGCTACTAAGTAAATCTTAAACTAGATTCATTAATGCGAAATCAATCGATTTACACAATCTAATGATATTGTATTTTATATGTATTAATCAATTTCATTGCTCTATCTCTCTCTCTCTCTCTGAAATACACACACACACAAATATATAATTATGACAATGCCACCTGGTTAAATAAATAAAAGCATATTACTAACTATCATTGTGTCATTTGAGTTGCCTTTTTGCTGATGATTAGTTCATTTATTCAATATTCATGAGTATAATGTGCCTTAGGGAGGGTCAAAACTTGTGAAAAAGTTTTTTATGAAAACCCATACATATTCAATAAAATATTTCATACATTTTCTCACATTATACTCGCCCAGCAGATTCGAATCACCCTAATATACATATATTGAGTGACTGAGTTAAAATTGTTGAGTTGTTTTAAAGATTTGAGCACATCACATTGAAAATTGGTTTTCACGTTATCAACATTATTAATAGCTTATACTTAGATCTTATCAATTTGTAATATCATTTACAAAGAAGAATTCAACATCTGCTAAAGAACTATTTTAGATTGGTTCATTGAAAATGCAAATGCAACCTTCACATCTGGCAATTAAAGTTTTTATTTGTATGCTATGAGTATTTAATCAATACTCTTATTGGCTCTTAGCCATAATAGTTGGATATCCATTTGCAGAAACCGGAAATTGATATTTTTTTGTCATTGTTAATTAACCAATGAATTAAATTTTTCATTAATTATTCGCAGTATATGCATAGCTTGATATTTATATACCTACAAAATAAAAACTAAAAATACTTGTCTTTCTTGTATCGTTCTACACAATTTTGTTAATATAAATTTTCTTAATGTTGTTGTTGTTGTTATTCTTGTTGTTATCATTGTTTGAACCGAAATTAAGATAAACGACTGCAACAAAAATAAACCTTGATTGTTAATACAACAAAATGACATTTAATCAAAGAAAAACAAAAATAAAACTACTCACATTTAAATACCCAACAAATAGGATAAGTATGTATTCAAAATAAATAAGGAAAAGAAATAGAGAAACAATGAAATGAAATGCAATAAAAATATTTTTCATTTAAGCTTAAAAGTATGCTTTTTAAAATTATGTTTTCAATTGATAAATACATATTCAAATTGCTGAGAAGAAATTAATATGAACATGAAATCATGAAATCTAAGAGATTTAATTTATTCTTTTTACTTACATACCAGAGAAACAAATTTTGAACTTGAAGAAATTAAAACTTATTTCTAGTGGTGTTTGATTTGATATTTTTTTCTTTTCTGTGATTGAATACATTAATTCAAATATAAAATATGGAATACTGAAATTTGGATAACCCACACGATGATACATGGACATAAATACTTAAAAAAAAGTGCTTTTATGCAGCAAATAGACAAGGTTTTCATTCGAAAAAATCATTTGTGACAACCGTTAGTACTATAGCTTCTTATGCTCATTGGCGAAGAGTAGTTACAGTAGAGAACATATTTTGGTATGAGAAGTATACGTGGTTTTGCATACGATTCCGTCCATTTTTTATTATATTCATATATATTCTGTAAGCAAACTAATATTATCAAGCAAGTTTCAGATCAATAGCTTAATGTTTTCGTGTAAAAAATTCATTTAATAGCTAATTTTTGTATGGTAGGTAGGCGTGGTTTTCAACCGATCCCACCCATTTTCGAATATGTCTTTTCGTTGGTAAATATAATTATATGTATTGAGTTTCAATCTGATAGCTTGCTTTTTTTCTTCGAAAAGTGTGAAAACATACATTCAACAACATATTTTTGTATGGGAGGTAGGCGTGGTTTTCATCCAATTTTATCCATTCACGAGCATATATGTTCTTTGCTGAAAATGATACTATGCAGCAAATTACAGCTCGATTGCTTCATATTTACGGTATCCTTCGCCACATCGACGCTATTGGTTGAATCCGATGGAATGTTGTTTGAACTACAGCGATAATTATTTCACTTGCAGTAGACTTCAATCAATCAACATTCTTAAAAAGTAAGAAACAGGTATTTATTAAATCTATTAAAAATCGTAATATATATATATATATATATATATATATATATATATATATATATATATATATATATATGTTTATATATATATATATATATATATATATATATATTTATATATATATATATATATATATATATATATATATATATATATATATATATATATTTATTTAGTTCCAAATTCCAGGTTCTATATAATATGCTCAAGTATTATTTCTATGTAAAATTGAAGCTAAAAAAAACATGTATTTAACAAGTTAATGAAGTGAATATTTACTTAAGTGTACTACATATAAATTGCAATCACCAATTTACGTTTTCTTTGCCGGCGGCAAATAGGCATTTGGTGAGGCTGGTGAGGGAAATTCCAATTTATCTCCTGTTGCTAAAGCAGCATTTATTTGTGACACAATATTATCCGTGCTCGAATAAGACTGCACATTATTACTGTAGCCAAAGTAAGTAGGAGCACCATTCCCACCACTGTATGGACCAAGTCCGCCACCAATTCCACCATGAATACTACCACTAGCATAAGCACCAAGTCCGACATCAATTCCACCACCAATACCACCAGCATTCGATTCATGACCACCTAAACCGAAATTATTGTTGAGTGGTCCCACCGAACCATAACCACCACCATATCCACCAGCAAACGATAGTGGCAATGGCAATTGAGTCTTTGAAGCAAAATTCAATACAGGTGCAACACCTCCATTTGAATTTTGTGTAGTACCCTGTAGGATATCGTATTGCGACTGAATGGATTGTTGGGCGTGAGCCGCTTCCTCGGGAGTCCTGTATTTAACGAAATGCACCTGTGGTTTATGATTGAGCTGATCCCGAACAACAGTCAGTTTGCTTGCCAATTCGCCAAAGTCCGCCTGTTTGTTCAATACATAGATAGCCGTCTTATCGTGAAGACTTTGCTTAGCCACAGCGAGTGCCGCTTGTTCAATAGCTCTATTCTCTGGTGCCTTAATGAAGATTACACGTACATTCTTTTTGACAGCAGCTGACAATTGTTGAATTGCTTGTGAATCGTCAAAGTCTTCCTCCGGTGCAGAGAATGTAAAGAATTCTTTGTGATATGTGTCACCAAGTGAGGGTGATGCTAGTAAACCATCCAGACCCGATTGATAACCAGTATCACCATTATAGCCGAGTGTACTTAAAGGTATGCCTTCGGTGGAACCATAATTATATCCCGCATGTTCACAATCCACTGTGATTGCAAGTGAGAGAAACTAGCAGAGAATAGAAATAATTCATTAAGATTATTGCACAGGATTTGATATGTATAAATATTCCTCAGACTCACCACAATAAATAATTTTGTTGCAGACATTGTTGTATCACGTAGATGTAAAGGCTTACAGATAGCGAATTTGAAATTTGCCAATATTTTTATACAAAATCGATTTATTCATATTTTGTGGTGTTGCTCCACTATATCATCTAATCACGTTCCATATAAGCACGCGACCACTTTGCATTTCCTTTTGTAGAATGTAGTTCATTGTCGTGAGAAATTAAGTAATACAGCTTTCTATCTATGGTATGACGATTTAATGTAAAGCTGTTATTTGTAGTTCAAAATTTGTGATCAAAAATATTAAACTTTTCTTTTGGAGAATAACAACTTATACAATTTTCTTAATACGTTGTTTCGGTGCAAGTACTTAGGTAACATATTAGAGAGTAAGTACTACATGGTGATTTTTTAAGAGCCTCTGGATTTGATTGCCAACAAAAACACATAAAATTTAGAGAAATGTACGAAATATTTATTTGAGTCGATTTGAGTCATGTAAATGTTGAATGCAGCTGCGCCTCAAATGATCATATCGGCCGGTATTTCACGATTTAATTCTCCAATATTGGCTTCCACTGCGTCGACCGTTGCGGCTTTGTCGCTATAGACATGAGCCTTAACATAGCTCCACAAAAAATAGTCTAAATAAACTGAAATAAACTGTTCACCGAACTCGCCTCTCAATTGGGTCATTGTTTCGTGTGCTGTGTGGCATATGGAACCGTCTTGTTGAAACCACATTTCGGCCAAGTCTAGCTCTTCCATTTTGGGCAAAAAAAAAGTTTGTAATCATCTCACGGTATCGCTCGCCATTCACAGTGACATTCCTGTCTTCGTCTTCTTTGAAAAAGTACGGTCCAATGATGCCACCGGCCCATAATCCATACCAAACAGTGCATTTTTTCGGGATGCATTGGCAGTTCTTGCAATGCTTCTGGCTGCTCTTCACACCAAATACGACAATTTTGATTGTTCACGTATCCATTCAACCAGAAATGAGTTTCGTCGCTGAACACAATTTTCCCATAAAAAAGTGCCAATACACTTTATTAACCGAGCATGAATTTTCATAATAAAATTCAATAATCTGAAAGCGTTGTTCCTTTGTAAATCGATTCATGGTTACATTATAAACCAAATTGAACAAGTCTGACAGTAACATGTTACACGAAACCAGCTGAGCTGTCAAAAACAGTGTTGCTAAAAAGAAAGTTGCTAAAATATCACCTTTTAGTATTCGGGCGACCCTATGACGATGCGTAGTTACTGACACGCACATCAATAAAATCTAAAGTGAATATTTTGCAAATATTTATTTATTATCGTTAAAAGTGTGTAGAAAAATCAACAATATTGGAATAAACAACTCCATAACATATACATAGCAGGTACAATTCATTCAGTCATTTGTTTACAATTTAATAACGGCGGAAAACGGACGATGGCAAGTAAGTTGATCCAGGCACATTAACAGCTGGAGCATGCGAATGACCTTGAGAGGCAAAGTTAAGAACTGGAGCAACACCACCATTGTGTGACTGAGATGTTCCACCCAACTGATCGTATTGCGATTGAATAGCTTGCTGAGCATGAGCAGCATCTTCAGGAGTACGATATTTAACGAAATGAACATCGGGACGTTGATGGTTCTGGTTGCGTGCTGCATTGAATTTGTTAGCCAAGTCACCAATGTCGGTTTGTTTGTTGAGCACATAGATGGCGGTCTTATCGTTACCAGAAGCTTTAGCCAAATTGAGTAGAGCATCCTCAAGACCATTATTTTCGGGTCCCTTGATGAAGACAACACGAAGGTTCTTCTTCACAGAGTTGGCAGCCTGTTGAGCACCAGCAGCATCATCAAATTCACCTTCGGGTGCAGTGAATGAGTAGTATTCCTTGTTCAATTCACCATCGCCGCCACCACCGATGCCGGAACCACCACCGAGACCTCCGCTACCGCCGAGACCACCAAGACCACCTCCGCTACCACCGAGTCCACCTAAACCACCACCAAGTCCACCAAGACCACCGCCGCTACCGCCAAGTCCTCCACTTCCACCACCGAGTCCTCCAATGCCACCGCCAATTCCGCCAAGATCAACACCGCCACCAATTCCTCCAATACCACCACTACCACCTGGTGCAAAGGAAAGTCCTGAGTCGGAGTGTCCAACAGGTTGGTAATTGTAACCGAGCTTATCGGCTGAAGCAACAGCTACTAAACACAATACCTATAAAGTGAAATGTGGATATTAAATAATTGTGAGAGTTTATGCTAAATGATCAATCCTTTTTTTTTTAACTTACTATGAAAGCTCTCATATTTCTGTATTTCTTTTTTTTTTATGGAGATGTTTATTAGTATATTATTGGTTAATTACTATATTGTTCTTCGTGCAGATCTTATCTATTTATATGAAAAAAAAAAAAAAATTATAATTCCTTAGCTCAATATTTTTATTAATATTCAAGTTCAGCTTATCCATATTTTAGTATCATAATTTTGTACTTCCTGTAGTTCTTGTGTTGGTTCGTTGGTTCTATTTTGCATACAAAACGAACCATGCAAAAGCTTACGCATTTAATGGTATGTACTAGTTTGTACGAGTGCAGTATGATAAGTTTGTGATAAATGCAACAGTGAAGCAATTTATTGATTTATTTTTCAATATAGTCTCCTTTGAGTTGAATACAATAAGTCCCACATTCTGCATAATACGATTTGTTAAAGTGTACAATTTTAGTAACGAACTCCTCGTTTTATATCTCGAAATAAAATTAAGTCGCAGGGGCTAAATCGAGAGTAATCGAGAGTAGAGGATGGTTGCTGCAGAATTTTTCCCCCCAAAAATTCATCCATTTTACCTATCGCAATAGCATGGAACTGAGTCAACGCATTGTCATGGTGAAACAGCGAAAGCGTCATCCATCTTAAATTACAACCATTGCAGAAATATGATATTGGATCTTGAAAAATCGAACAAAAGTGCAATTTTCTAAGACGCTTGATATTTGACATGAGGAAATTCCCAACCGTTTCTCCCGATATTGGCTGTCATATGATGATGAACTGTACAAAAAGAAAATCTTGAACATTTAGGACACGATATCTCGAGACAGGGAGTACTTCATTTGAAAAGTATTCCCAATACGTATTCTTTTTAGGTATACCATGGGACTCCCAAGTACATGCGTGGCTCTTTGAATTCCGAAGATTGGCTCAATTTAAAATCACAAACTTCAAAATCTTTTTATTAATCCTACATAATGAAGTAATATAGTTTTGCTGATATCGACTGTTGAAATCTATCTATTTATTACGAACTTATCAACCTTGCTCATTTAGTCGGTTTTAGCTAGTCATTGTTTGAATATTTGTAAATTTTTTTATCAATCTACTTAATACTGTTGCTAGTGGTCATTTCGATTTTTCGTCTTTGTTTTCATTTCAATTCAATACAAAGAATTCTGTCATAAAACTCTTTATTAACTTTATGCTAATAATGGTGGAACAGCTCATTTTCGTGGGTGCTCTTGGTATGCGGTTGCGTTAGCTTGATGGTTGTTTATGTGCTTGTTTTCGGTTACCACATCTAAATATCTGAATACTAATTAGTTTATCAAGTTACTAAGCGAGCAGATTATTCTTTTTTTTCTGCTGGCGTCTTCTTGTGTTTATTTTTCTTTTGTTCAACTCTGTCATAAATATTTACAAAAAAAAAAAAAAAAGAAACACACATTTAACCTTTGACTACATCGCTATTACCCTTTTAATTATTATTATTAAAGCATTTTAAACAATAGAAAACAAATGCGATTTGAATCTATTATAAAAACTTGATCTTACCCACCAAAGATGATGAAGATGATTTGTTGGAAGCCTTTTAAGTCAATTCATACAATATGTCGTATGATTTAAATGATGCTTATGCATGTTTTATTGATTTTTATCTGCTTAAAAAAAATTCGTTTTTTTTCATTTATTTTAATCCCTTCAAAATAAGAAGAAGAAGAATAATAATTATGATTTACTTCAAATCACACAAACACAGCTAAACTTGAAGTGAACTCAGCTATAGTAATAAACCACCGAAAACAACAAAAATTGAGGGCAATGCAAAACAAATTAATTTCAAATTTTCATCATTTCTTTTTTCTGTTTTCGTTTATTTATATATTAAAATTTTTTTTTTTTATAATTTTTTTTTTTTCGATTTCGTTTAAACATTAATCAACAACATAAACAATTAACAATTTCAGTCTGATACAGGTTCAACACATTAGCAGCAGCAGATGACCTTAGTGACGGAAGCGACGTAAACGGAGGATGGATGCTGGCAAATAAGCACCGCTTGGAGCACTAACTGGAGCAGCAGGAGCAACTGGAGCCTGAGAAGCATAGTTAAGGACTGGAGCAACACCACCATTGTGTGAATGAGATGATCCGGGTAGAGAATCGTATTGCGATTGGATGCTACGTTGAGCATTCTCGGCATCTTGTGGAGTACGGTATTTGACGAAGTGAACTTCTGGACGTTGGGGAGCACGGTGAGCCAATCTGTTGGCCAAACCACTGAGGTCGGCTTGTTTGTGCAACACATAGATGGCGGTCTTGTCTTCTTGTCTGGCCAAATTGAGGACAGCATCTTCCAAGCCATTATTTTCCGGAGACTTGATGAATACAACACGTAAATTATTCTTGGTCGGGTGTTGGCCAGCTTGAGGATCTTCGAATTCATGATCGGGTGCAGAGTAGCTATAGAATTCCTTGTTGGTCTCAACTGGTGCTGGTGCTGGTGCTGGTGCTGGAGCTGGTGCTGGCAGGGATGGTGAAGCGTTGGCACCTCCACTAGCAGCTGGATAGTTGTAACCACCAACATCAGCACTGGCTACGGCCACCAAACACAATACGATGAATGCACGCATAGTTAATTGTTTAGGGTATAGTAGTTGTTGAACTTAAGTTGAAGCTTCGAACTAGAATGATTTTACAGATCATTTAGTGCTGCTTTTATATTGTATTTCACAATAGGCCCATTGACTACTGCTGCCCTATGTAAGCTATGACAACATGTTTGCTTCGATGCAATGAGAATTGAGATTTCATCGATGCATGGAATGTGTTAATTAATTTATGGAGTTATTAAAATCGACTCGTTTTATGCAAATCATGTAATAACCGAAACCGAACATACCTGAAGTCTTCTGCCAGTAGCGTCGTTCTTTTCGTTTGTTATGCTAATTTACAACTATTTTTTTATCGTAGGCGACCAACAGACGCATACGAGACGCATACGAATGTCATGCACTCAAATAAGATCATCTGCATAATAGGAAATGAAATGGTTTACATACCGAAGGTCATCTGTTAGGTCACATCGATTTGTGATTAGTTACATATGTACACATGACATGCATACGACTAGTGATAAGCGCGATCAATATAAAATCAAATAAAACGTGTATTTTAAGATGCTGTCGTTGTAAACATCGATGGTCATAAGTTGATACCTCGCTGCTCATATTGCATACATTTTTCAGTAGACACATCATATTTTCATATAATTTTACTTCGAGTTATTCGAGTAAAATATTTTTAAAAGTATATTATTTGATGCGGCGAAAACTGCAATTTTTTTAATAGGTTAGTGAAGACCATAAAGGGCACCCAAGTGACCTTAGATATGAACATATCACTTTTTCTTACCTACTAGGGCTTAGGTGTAGTTCTATCTTCAACCAAATTTTGTCAATGGAAATCTCTATTGCAGAAGAAAAATAGATTTTGTAATGAAAAAAGAAATTATTCGTCAGTGATCGATTCGTGTAGTTAGCTGTCATCTTGAAAATGCCCTTGACATTCAGTTGACGAATTTGTAATCCATATACTTTCATAATAGTAGCTCAGTGATTTGTTTGTTGGCCTTCTGATCTGTAGGTCGAGGGTTCAACCCCCGGCTGAAGCATAACAAATTTAATATCGAAAAGATTTTTCTTTCGAACGGTACCCTCCCGTCGGCAAGCAATTTCCAAATTCTTCCACCAGTAACAATTTGCCATGTAAGAGCTTCTAAAAGAACTCTCTGACAAAGCTCAGAAAAAGTGATGTCGCAAGAGTTCTGCCGTTCGGAACTGGCTAAAATAAGTAAGTGCCTTCTAATGCTGTCCAAAATTTAACACTCACATCAGTAATGGAAGAGAAGCTCGAACAAAGAGCCATTCGGGGATTATAAGTGCCAGATATTTATTTTTTTTTTTATACTTCCATGACCTATTCAGCTACCTACCGATATAGTCAGCTGTTCGAAAAAGACATTTTTATGATAATAATAATACTCATAAATTTATTCGAAGAAAAAAACAAACTAAAATAATACATCAAGTCAATAACAATTCATAATTCAACAAAAGTCAGTAGCAGCAGCTCTCTTAACGGGTACGACGAAGGGAAGGTGGGAGATATGATGAGCTTGGAGAAGTAGCTCCGACACCACCACCGTAGCTGCCACCACCGTAGCTGCCACCACCAATACCGCCATACGATGCAGATGGTGAAGCAAAATTGAGTACTGGAGCAACACCACCATTGTGTGATTGAGATGATCCGCCCAAAGCATCGTATTGTGATTGAATGGTATGTTGTGCATTTGCAGCATCTTCAGGAGTACGATATTTAACGAAATGAACATCGGGACGTTGATGATTCTGGTTACGTGCTGCATTGAATTTGTTAGCCAGATCGCCAATGTCGGTTTGTTTGTTGAGCACATAGATGGCGGTCTTATCGTTGCCGGAAGCCTTAGCCAAATTGAGTAGAGCATCCTCAAGACCATGATTTTCGGGTCCTTTAATGAAGACAACACGAAGGTTCTTCTTCACAGAGTTGGCAGCCTGTTGAGCACCGGCAGCATCATCAAATTCACCTTCGGGTGCAGAGAACGAATAGTATTCCTTATTTAATTCACCACCTGCACCACCGCCGAAACCACCGGCGCCGCCACCGAAACCGCCAGCACCGCCTCCGAAACCACCGGCACCACCACCGAAACCGCCAATACCACCACTTATTCCACCGCCACTACCGCCATAGCCAATTGCACCGCCTCCTAGTCCACCATCAATACCGCCAATACTACCACCAAGATCGGCACCACCAATACCACCGGGCGCAAACGATAGACCCGAATCGGAATGACCGACCGGCTGATAGTTGTAGCCCAATTTATCGGCACTAGCAACAGCAATCACACACAATACGATAAAGGCGCGCATTTTCTATTAATAATTGTTATTTTTCAAAGGATAAAATACTCCGTTAATGATAATGTTACTACTTGGACGGTGAAATGTTGAATTTCGAATGAATTCTCTACCAAATTAAAACATCTTTTATACAGGCACAAATTGCATTTGCCAAATGCCATCAACAATGGGACACAATCATTTATTTCATATTCAAATGCAGTTTCATATTTCATTATTTCGCCTATAATAAAATTTTGCGTGTTCGGCTTTTTTTGTCTGTTGTTTGTCGTCGTTGTTGTTGTTGTTGCTGCTGCTGCTACTGCTGTGATTATTGTTGCGGCAAAAAATAACACATATTGTATAATTCGCAACAAACAAAAAAAAAAGAGAGAACATTATTCATAATGTCACCATTAAGCTTTGTCTTTGATTATATCTACCTACATATTATTAAACAATATTTGTTGGTAGCAGGCATGCTTAATTGATTGTTTCATTAGTCAGCAGAAGGCAACAACAATTAGTATGTCACAAATACATTTGAAATGAATACAATTGCAAGTCAATGAAAGGTTTTTGTTTTGGTTTGCTGCTTAAGCTTTTCAATGTAATCTATTATCCTCTGTTATCCTGTTATAGTAAGGAGTCTTTGCTATTCAACTACGAAAAAGATTTATATTTATATTTGCATATAAGTATATATTTATTTGTATCATAATCATAATCAAAATGATTCTAACCAACATCAGCTTTAGTTGCAACATTACAGTTCCATTATGGCATCTATGTATTATTATCATTATTATTAATATTATTATACCTGCATTCTTTTGTAATATTTTTCTTCTTAGAAATGATAAAACATTTGCATATATACTATGATTATATGCAAATAAACTGGTTTCATTTGATCATCATTATCATCATCATCATCATCATCATCATCATCATTATCATCATCGTTATGATAATATTTTGCATTTTCGTGAAACGAGTAGTTTTTTATGCAAAATATTTGCGGGTGGATTAACCTCTAAACGAACAAATGAACGAATCAGCGAACAACGGAAGTATAATAACTTTAAAATAACAGAAAGAAAAAAATAATAATAATAATAGAAATGGAACTAATACCAATTCAGACAGCAGGCACTGCCACACACCAAAATATTGTATATTATTTAATCGCCAAAAATAAACACAAATCAATAAGGCAATAAACAGTAGCCATAATGAGTAATACATAAATAAATCTGTGATAGTATGTACTTAATCAGAGATAAATAAATATAAGTGTATGTAACTACATTTTTCTCATAAATTTTATATATACTTGTATTTATGTAGAATTTCATAAAAAATTTTAAAAATACAATAATCAACTGTATGCACTAGTTAATATACATATATTAACTTATATGTATATATCGTATGTATATAAGTATGGATCTGTGTGTATATAAATAATGCAATACTTGGCGCCAATCATTAAACCAACAAATTATTGTATATACAACTGAATGACAACTAAGCGAGCTGGCAAATATTTTTCAGCGCAAACGCCAAGTCAAAGTTTAGATACATATCTTTAGATCATAGCAAAATTAATCATCATGTACCTAACATAATATACATACATGTGACTGACCATCGTATGCAAAAATTTCAATAGCTCATTTGTCAAAATTTCTATCTGCATAAATTACATCATCTTGACATCGACACCAACAGCCTTGCCCGAATTCGTTGTTGAAAAATGTTTAAAAACATCTTTCAACATAATCATTTGTTTGCATACTTATATTTATGATTTCGACAAAAATGAGTTAATGATTTGTGTCTTCATTTCACACTATTCTATTCTGTGTTCCAATTACAATTCGTCTTTGTGATAAGTATAAGTAGTAGCTTTGAAATTTTTTAGAAACTATATTCACACTCGAGTACATCATCTGGCGAACCATTTCAGGTTTTATCATTAAGGGTTGGCAATTTCATAGAGCCCGATTCTGAATAAGAATTTCCCGGGAATTTTTCCCCTTTTCCCGGGTAGTTTTTCCCTTCTCAATTTCCTCCAATTCTAAACGAACTTCGAAATTGAGAATTTCTTCCCAAAAAAAGTAGGCATTATGAATGTAAATAAAAGGGAAATTGTGATGACGTTTATTGAAAATTATTCCGCCTAAAATGCAAGTGAGTTGGATGTAAAAATATAATTAATTAATTTTTTTCGTTGAAAATTATTAAAAATATTATTATAGCATTATTCTTACTTTTAGGTCAAAAACAACAAATAGATTTCAATTTGTAATACTACTGAACACGATGCAATCGCACCCGGACATTGCACGCGGTTTCTACAAAGAAAACAGAGAGGAGCTGAACAGATTTTGGCTTGTTTGCCCTACAATATTTTTCACATCTTTGAAAATCAATAATTGATATAATAAACAAATATAAAAGTAACTTCTTATAATTACAAAGTTTCCAGCAGTTCAAGCAGATTTGCCGCGTCGCGTAGCTTTGTTGTTGCTTCACCTGCACCTGCTCCTCTGCCAGCAATCTAAATGCTATGCTATACATAATTTTTTTAATTGTTTGTGCACAATTATATTATTTTTATATCGATTGATTTAGATTTATTGTTAAAGTGTCACAAATAAATTCCCAATTTCGAAGTTCGTTTAGAATTGGAGGAAAGGGAAAAGGGATAAACTCCCGGGGAATTTATATTCAGAATTATCCAGTTATTATAAACTTCGACAGCAACTTATTAAATTATACTAGAACCATTAAATGACTTAGGCTCAATTGCTTAGGACATTTGTTCCCTTTGCATGACCCGTAGAAGTTCGAGAGATCGAATTCCGCCCCTATGTGGATAGAAGCCGGCTTCTAAGACAAACCAATAGGCTGAGAATGCGTTCAGAGAAAATGTTGAGTATACCAAATGGTCAATATGTTTACCTCTTAAACAAAAATGGTTCGTCGCTTGCGATTAAAGTACCCAAGCAAGTGACTATGCCACCAAACGAATAAACATGAAAAGGATTTTTGAACTTACTCTATTATGTGGATTTTAATGAGCTAAAGGATATTCAATGAAAATATTGGAGTTTTGTTATTTCCGCATGACCAACAATTATTTTGATACATCAATCGCACTGCATGTTTAAATCAATTTAAATGGCCATATTTCTATTGTACGTTAGCAATTTCAGTGCTAGTATGCATTTTATTTGTATAACACCTTTGGCGTATTTCATTCTTATTAATACAATGTATTTTCGATGAATATGCAATATTTTCTGAAATTTTCTAATTCCATAAGGTTCTTTACATATGTGCGCATATGTATAACTATTCTGATATCCATGCGTGATGTACAACAAGATCGTCTTGATGACTTGTGAAGTTTTTGTTAATTATATATTCGAAATGCAATCGAAAAGCAGATCACAAAATCATCAAAGACATATGTGACGTATTGTATTTTGATTAAAATGCTCAAATCATACGATTAGCATGCTGAAGAGATGTTGTACCTTTTATCGTGTTCGCAATCAATTATACAAATCAAATATGTATCAATATCAGCAAATAAATTCAATTTAAATGTGCTTTGAACAAATTTGCAAACAATCACTTATTTTGATTCGTATAAATAAAAGAGGTCGAATCAACATTGGACAGAGGCAACTCATATCTCAAACAACAAGCACTTCAGAATAATCATCATGCGAGCATTTATCGTAAGTTTGTGTCAAAACAAATGGATTACTACATTCGAATTGTCTATTAACACAAAACAACAGCACGAAAGATCTCGAGACTAATTGTTTCATGTCTTTATAGGTTTTATTTTTCGTCGCAGCAGCATATGCCGACAAATTGGGCTACAATTATCAACCCGTTGGTCACTCTGATGCCGGCCTATCATTCTCACCTGGAGCTGTAGTTACTGGTGGTGATGTTGCTGCCGATATTGGTGGTGGAACTGGTGCCGGTATCGCTGTCAGTGATGGTGCTGTCGTCGGAGCAGTTGGTGGTGGTGGTGATGCCGTATTGGCTGGTGGAGTAGATGCTGGTGGAATAGATGCTGGTGATGCTGGACTAGCCATTGGTTCTGGTGGACTAGCTGGTGGAATCGCCGGTGGATTTGGTAGTGGTATCTCTGGTGGTAGCGGTCTCGTTGGTTTAGTCGGAGGAAGTGGAATTGGTAGTGGTATCGCTGTTGGTGGACTCGGAAGTGGTTTTGACGGTGGTCTCGCTGGTGGACTTGGCGGTGGTGCTGGCGGATTTGGCGGTTCTTTGGGTGGTGGTAGTTTGAACAAGGAATACTACTCATTCTCTGCTCCTGATCAAGAATTCGATGATGATGCTGGTGCTCAATATGCGCTCAACTCAGTGAAGAAGAATCTTCGTGTTGTCTTCATCAGAGGACCCGAAAATCATGGTATTGAAGATGCTGTTCTCAATCTTGCCAAGGCATCTGGCGAAGATAAGACTGACATCTATGTGCTCAACAAACAAGCTGATATTGGTGATTTGACCAACAAATTTAATGCTGTCCGCAGCCAAAATCACCAACGTCCAGATGTTCACTTTGTCAAATATCGCACCCAGGATGATGCTGTACACGCCCAACATACCATTCAAGCTCAATACGATGCATTGGGTGGATCATCCCAATCGCATCATGGTGGCGTTGCTCCCGTTATTAACTTTGCCTCCCAACCTGAACTACATATTCCAGCTGTGAGCGCTCCTAACGCAGCATACTTGCCATCTTCCGTAATCCGTCACAAGTAAAGCGTTGAAATTAATTGATTGTGAAAAGACATTTATTATTGACTGATTTGTTAAGTTTATATTGATTACTCCGATTCGATTGCGAAATAATAAAACAAAACATTTATTAAACATACTGAATCTTTCTTTGGACTTGTTATGTTCATGGTCCAGAACATTACTTTTTAGAACTTATTTTGTTTACTAATTGCTAATAACATATGACAGATTAGTGCAATGGATTAGATAATGCCAAAGGTAAAAAACTGTCAACATCAACACCGTCTCACATTTGCAATAAACATATCTTCTGACATATCTTATCTGCGAAATATATGTATAGCTTGCAATTCAATTTGAAAACAAAAACTTCATTCGAGCGCTGAAATATACATTTAACTGCCCCCAATTAATATTTTCTTCCCAATATTTTTCCTACATATACTCGGAAATACATATTTACCCCATATTTTTGCGATTTTGCATATCTGATATCCTGATTCAACGGCACAAAGGAAAGTTTATCTTTTTTTTAAATCGTGTGTTAAGCGCAAAAATTCATATGAAAGACCTGGCCAACCATCCAAATCGAATCCAAAGCCGAATATCCATAGTTCGAAGGTGAAGAAGTGTGCTTACTGGAATCGGAAAGGTATGGGGTATTGTGATCTGGTAAAAACGAGTAAAACCATTAATGAGGAACGTTACCGCCAAGAACTTATCAAATTGAAATGAGGATGGAACCAAAGGTGGCCGGAATGGGCGACCAGACAGAAGTCATTTATATTATATTATCACAATGCTCTCACTCTGCTCATCCTACTTGGAAAATGCCGGATGGGAAATTTTACCACACCCGCCGTATAGCCCAGACATTCCTCTATTTGACTACCACTTGCTTCGATCAATGGTGTATGCCTTGTCCAGAATACGCTTTATTCCAGTTGAAGGTATCAAAAATTGGGTCGATACATTCTTAGATATAATATGTTCTATTTGGAATTAGAGAGATAGAAAAATGTTGTCACTTCGGAAGGAAAACACTTTAATATATTTAACCTCTATCCATAAATGAAAATAGTATTAGGTCCTTAACTTAATTTCCGCGCGCGAACTTTAGAAGGAGATGTAAACAGTTTTAGTAATGATTAGTCATGGATCTTGTACTTCTTTTTTAGTTTTTACATTTCTCGATCAAATTCAGTCACCATAAACAATTATTTGGGTAAACAAAAATTTTTTTTTTTTGCTTTGTGAAAAATGAACGCGATAAAATGTTTTTTCGACATGTGCTTCTGCACTACTTTGATTTGAAAAAAAGTGTAGCAGAAGTTCATCGACTACTTGAAGAATGTTATGCTGATCAGGCCCCATCACATACAACATCTTAAGAGTGCTATAGACAATTCGGAAGTAATGATTTTGATGTCAATGACAAACCACGCTCAGGACAGCCGAAAAGACGATGTATTGCAAGCATTATTGCATGAAAACTCAGCTCGAACATTAGAAGCACTTGGAAACGAGCTACAAGTTTCCAAACGTTCACACGCCATGGGAAGGGTTCAAAAGGAAGAAAAATGGGTACTACATGATTTGTCTGAAAGTGCTATTCATAACCGCTTCAGTATCGCGGTTTCCTTGCTTGCCAGACAGAAAATGAAGAGTTTTCTCTAGTGTATTGTGACTGGCGATGAAAAGTGGATCTACTACGACAATCCCAAACGGAAGAAGTGGGTGGATGGGTGGATCCAGGACAGCCATCAACATCACAGCCAAAACGGAACATCCACGGTCATAAGGTAATGCTCTGCAATTGATGGGATCAACACGGAGTGGTGTACTACGAGCTGCTGAAACCGAATGAAACTGTTACTGCTAATGTCTACAAACGTCAATTGAACAAATTGAATAATGAGCTGTTGCGAAAAAGACCAGTAATAACGAGTAACAAGCGCAAGATTATTCTCCTTCACGATAACGCTTGGCCACAGACTGGAAAAATCGTCAAATAAACACTGACGCAGCTCGAATGGGAAACTCTTTCTTACCCATAGCGCCTTCTGATTACCACTTGTTCAGATCGATGCAGTACGGCTTGAGTGGTACACGTTCCCGAAATATTGAAGAAGTGCGAAAATCGGTGGATGAATGGATTGCTTCGAAACCGACATCGTTTTATCCAGATGGTATCGATCATTTGCCAGAAAGATGGAAAAAAGTTGTAGAAAGTAATGGAAATTACTTTCATTGAAATAAATTGTATAAATTTTTTCCAATAAATGATTTTTCCTAAGCCTCTTTGGGCGGAAATTAAGTTAAATTAAGTTAAGCATCTAATATATAAGCAATTCTTATCCACAACAATTCCATACTTGTGCTCTAGCTTTATCTCTTTAACGGGCTTTCCTATAAAATGGACCCAAAACACCATAAAATCGAAAAATACCACTGTAGCTGCCAAGGTATCGTCTGTATAGAAATACAATGTGATGCAAACTTCCATTGATTATTCTCCGCAAACTTTTACCAGAACATACTTACCCACTCTCCATCCTGTAAGGAGGCTGTCCTAAAAAGCGTATGCTTTTCTTAAAATTGGCTTACACCTTTCCTGTGTGAACCTACAATGATTAAATATATCACCGACCTCATTCATTTCTATTACCAATCAGCTCTCCTGAAGATTCTCTATATCAATATCTCTATTCCTTAAAGGGGTACAATGGCCGAAAAACGCTTCAATGGAAACTCATTCCTCTTTAATACAATCCCAATTTAGTGTAATTTTATTATTATTCAAATCAAATTAATAAATAACAAATAATTCTGTATATTGATATATTTATTATATACTTTGGTTGGCAATTTATGCATTAGGTCATATATATATATTTTCCCTTGGCTCCTAAGTGGAGCATAGGGCCTCAATAAACAAATTATAACTTCTTTTATCTAGAGCTAGGAATTTAATTGCGCTCCATGAATGGCCTGCTTTTTTCGCTTCTGCTTCAACTTGCCGGGTCCAAGTATTGGCTGGTCTCCCACGCCTGCGGCTGCCTTGGGGGTTCCAATCCAGCGCTGTTCTCGTTATGTCACCGTGGGGTTTCCGTGGTGTTTGTTTGGTCACATTCCAGAGTTCAGTGTTTCTTATGACCTGGGGCCAAAATACACGTATAATTCTACGTAGACAGCGATTAAGAAAAGATTGCAGCGACTGTAGTACACCCGCCGAGATATTCCATGTTTCGCACCCATACAGAACTACAGACTTCACATTGGCGTTGAATATCTTAAGTTTCTTATGCCTGGATATGTAAGACTCTCTCCATACCTTGTCTAGCATGCCAAATGCAGCACTACCCTTCGATATACGGTTGCGTATGTCAACTGTTGACCCGCCAGTCTTGGAAATAATACTTCCAAGGTAACAGAATTCGTCTACATCTTCCAAAGGTACGCCAGCAATCTGAAGAGCTTGTGTTTCGGTGGTGTTGATTCGCATAACTTTGGTCTTCGCGATATTGATTTTAAGTCCTGTTTGTGCTGCAGCGTAACTTACCGCTTGATATGTGCGAAAATTTATGCGCCAGCAGACAAATATCGTCGGCATAGTCTAGATCTTCCAGGTGGCCGCCCATACTCCAGGAGATGCCTCTGTTAACTGCACAAGCTTGCCGCATAACTAAGTCCAATACTAGGTTGAACAACAGTGGAGATAGTACGCAGCCCTGCCTCACTCCGGCTTGCACCTTGATTCCATTGCTTAAAACATTTTCGTGTTTTACGCGTTTCGTGTTTTACGTGTTTTGATGATGTTAATAATTTTTTCCGGCACCCCTTTACATGCGAGCGCCTTCCATATCGCTTCGTGTTTAAGAGTATCGAAAGCTTTCTCGAAGTCGATAAAACACATGTAGAGGGGTGTCCGCCACTCCACTGACTGTTCCACGATTACTCTCAGGGTGTTTACATGATCTACGCACGAGTACCGTGGGCGAAAGCCGGCTTGCTCTTTGCGTAATCCTTGCAACAGTGAATTGGATAGCCTTCTGTGAATTATGTGTGCTACTACTTTGTTTATCATGCTTAACAGTGTGATATCTCTCCAATTTTTACACTCGGATAAATTACCTTTCTTCGGGAGAAGAATGATGGTACCTTCTTTCAACTCGGATGGTATTTTTTCTGAGCTCCAAAGGTTTTTAACAATAACTTCTCATAACAGCGCTCCCATATGTGGATTTGCTTGTCTTTGGACGTTGTTAGTACTCCATTTTCGTCTTTAAGCGGCTTGGAAGTTTTAAAGGCGGTGGTTGTTAGCTGTCGTATAGTGTGGTATAGATCTCGGGCGCGATACGTCTCTGCTGCAGCCTGCGCTGTGGCCGCTAAGTGATCGCTCCATTTTCTCCTATCTTCTCGTGCACACTTCTTTATTTGCTTGTCGACCGAGCTGTATCGTTGCTGCAAAAGAGCTTTGCGTTGTCTAGTCTTCGCGCAATTAAACTGATTTTTCACCATCCGACGTTCGCTTATCAAGTCCCATGTGCG
>OY978526.1:15950867-15980867 GCA_963854835.1 Megamerina dolium | reverse complement strand
TAGTATTATTAGTAATTGCAAAACGTGCTAATTGCAATTAATTATGCAGGATATTGAATTTTCTCTACAAGTCATTAAGGTGACACAAATACATACATACATTATGGCATTGATGATATAGATTTTAGTTGATATTAAATTAGAATTTTAGTGAAAGCCGATTTGAAAATTAATTAGAAGAATTTATTATTAAATAAGAGTGTATTTTTAACAAGCATTTTATATAATATAGTGAGATAGAAAGGATAAAAATGAAAGTGGTATTATATTTATGCTATTTTTTCTTAATATAGAGAGTGTCTCCCATAAAAATGCAAAACACGCAATTCATATAATTCGAAAATATTAAAACAACAACAACAAGTACAAGTATTATGTATGTATGTGTGCATGTGTATACGCACGAAATGCTGTCAGAAAATAAACAGCTAAAGTGTTAATTGCCATAAATGGCTGTCATTGTAACCGTAAACGACAGTCGATGTTTGCATCATTGCGCGTTGCTACTACTACTACTGCTACTACTACTACTACTACTATTGCTTCTGCTATCGTTTCTTTCTACTTCTATACAGTTTTAGTTACATATATGTGCATGCTCCATCACAACCATCCCCATCACTATCATCTTGTCAAGAGTATCGAGTATATATAGTATATAAGTGTATTTACATTCATATTGGTGGTAACTATATACCATCGAAGCCACCCATACCCATACAACGGAACGATGTAATCTTATTGTATCATAGAAAGAACCATGTTGTTGTGGTGACAGTTACAGCGACACAACAATGAAAAGAACTAGAAACAACATTATTAAGCTTCACTCAATACGTTAAATGGAGATTCGTGCAAGTATGTTATATACTATATTCACAGGCAGATGATTTCATCTTCCCAATTATTCATAACATAGCCACACTCCCCATTCTTGTAGTGCGAGTATGCATTCGATTCTCCTTCATAATAAGGGTGTAAACATTGTAATGCGCAAACTCATAATTCTCCTTCATAATTATGAGTGATTTTCTCAGAGCATACAGCATCCATGTATGATATAACTCAATAACAGAATTAGGCGTAAACGTTGCTCATGTTCAGCCAATCGTATCGCCGTGAATGATACTCATAAACTCAAAATTATTATAGTCTCTCTCTCTCTCCGCATAATAATTTGTACTCATTTCAAAATATGGCCGTATTGCATTCTTATATTTGATTGCTGTTGTTGTTGTTGTTGTTAGCTACTTTAAATATGTTATATTGCGCATCCTTCGCATAAATAGTGCTTCTGCTGCTGCTGGTTATGCATCACTATGGTATTATGTACTTAGAGTCTCACTAGTTTTCTTATTTCCTTTTTTTTACCATTTGTAGTTCTCCATTTCTCCTTTCACTCATTTGCTTCATCTTTGATTCTAGTATGGATTTTGTTACAATTTACAAGCATACCCATACGCATATCTACAAGCAAATGAAAAATAAATGCTGCATATAACTACAAAAACAAACACAAAAATTGTCGTTAGTGATATTATCCTGTAACGTTAGTACATTTGGTTGGGCACTTAAGTGTCCTCTAGGGTACTTACTTCGTTACTAGTATAGTAGATGCTTACATATATTCTCTTCTTCTCTCTGTAGCTCTCTTGCTCTTCCTTTCTCCTCTCTTCTACTCTGTTTGTGCCACCACATCACATTCACTATACAACATTTGTTGGTTATTATGATTATTATTATTTTTTTTTACCTCCATTGCCTCCTTCCGTTTTCATTGTCCTGTGCTATGTTATATTGTCGTTTTGCGGATATGTGTCTCATTTTCATAACTGTAAATTGCTTTGGATATTAAGGTTATAGAGTGAAAGCATCGTATCTGGAATAAGAATTATGAGAAAGGAAATTTAAATTAATACAAGAAGTGACTTGGTGAAACCGGATATTTCCACCATTTTTTTGTTTGTTTTGTTTTTTGCAATATTTACTGAAAATTCAAAATAAATTTGGTTTTTATGATCAAACTTAATAGAAAGACACAATTTTACTTGTAATGTCAATATTCCAACAAACAAAAAATTTACTGTTTTTGTAATAATTGTAATTTTTGAAAATTTTTTATTTTCGACATTATTGCATTTTTTTTTAATAATCTCGGTAAAGTCATTTTGTATTTTACAATAATATAAAAATATTATTCCATAAACATTTAATAAATTTTATTGCAGAAAAAACCTTCAATAATATCGAAAAATTAAAGTAATGTCAAAAATGTTTATGGAATTAGATTTTCGACATTGTCGTGAAAAGAATATATGTAATTCGATTTTCGATATTATTGGAAAATTTTATGCATTAATGTAGAAATTTTATTGTATCAATTGTATTATGTAGCCTTGGCGATAGTCGGCTATGATGTGGTTGGCAACAATGGTAAAATTATTAATATTTTCAAATTGAATTTTAACGAAGTAATCGTAATTCGAGTGATTTTATACAATAATATCAATAATTTAATTTTATATATTTTTGTTACAACGGTATTGAAATATATTTTACAGGAATCTCACAAAATTGCAATAATGTCGAAAAGAATTTATGAAATTACATTTTTGACATTATTTCGATATTCGATATCATTGCAAAATTGTTTGCATTAATGTCGAAATTTTATTGCATCAATAATTTATGTAGCCTTTATAATTGTTGCCTATGGCATGATTGGTAGCAATGGCAAAAATTATTAATAGGTTCTATTTGAATTTTAACAAAGTAATCATAATAAAATTTTTTAATTCACTCCTCATTTAATTTCCCCTCATATTGAGATCTCGATACATAACTAATGAATTTTTGTTTCAAAATAAAAATGCACACTTGTTGCTAACGAAAAAGCAATTGCTACATAATATTTTTCCTTCCAGTTTCCTATTATTGTTGTTACATTCTAAACAAAGATCTCAGATTATACGCAATTACATTCGCGATTCGTAATGAAATTGTCTATGGGTATAAACATACACAGAATTTCAGCAATAAGGACCTTAGAACATACATCAATTTTGCAACTCAGCAATATACGACGACTATGAAGTACGTATATATGCATGGAAACAACAATATTCATGTATACGTAGGTATGCATGTGGATAGCACTAAAGTAGTCAGTCTAGCAATTTACCATATGAACTTGTTTAAATTGCTTCAAGCTAACAGTGTGTTGCGGTGCAAGTCTTTATGGCAATAAACGGTTTGTATCAAATGTGAAAGGAGGCGATGAAATTACGGGTATGCTCTTATGTATGGGTCTATTCATGCTCTAACGTGGTAATAGGAGTGAAATTTGTAAATATGCAAATTTGTGTGTGTGTAAGTGTATGTGAAAAGGAAACATTTAATAAATATCAAAAGAAATATGGACATATGTTAGAGTGCTAAGAGGTATGGAAATGTTTAAGAATGGCACAGGATAATGTATTTTGAACAAGCAGATGAAGTAAATGGTTTTCGCAGACGGGAAATAATTTATTGTCGTTTTTCTTTTTTTATTTGTTTGTTACAATATTTCTTTTTGCAGTCATTGTGGGAAAACTAAATGATAGAGAATAACAGAAGTAAGCAAAAAATTTTGAAAAAAAAGAAGCATTAAAAATCATAAATAAACATAAGAGAATATTTAAAAGAAATAATAGCAAAATACTAAATATATGAATGTAGAAATAGAATTGTAGAAAATTTTCAACATTCTTTATACATATGATGCAATGCAATGATATATAAATGATGATGACATCAAAGCATATTTGTATAATGATGATACAACATCATATTCATGCATCTCAACATATATGTATATATACATATTCATGTGTATAAACACTGTCATTGGTTATAAATATACAATATTTTAGGATTAATTTAATATTAAGCAAATTGAAACATAAATTAAACACGCATAAATCTCATTAGTTCGCAGTAAAATATGGTTGAATAGCCATTATTTGGCAAACAGATCAAAGTCATAAAAAAATCAAATTTACGAAATGTAGCAATTATTAAATATATATTTTTGTGTATACCTACACAGATATATGTAGCAGAATCCTTTCGCTTTTAATTTAATAGGTTCAAAATTCTTAATTAATTTATTTTTAAGCTCCTACAACCAAAAGAAGAAAACAAAATTAACAAATCAAATTAATTCAAGTATAACGTTTGACGTATAAATAAAAAAAATTCTACATCAGTGGTGGATGCTTGAAGGCTGCGGGAAATCACTTATAATGAGAAAACATGTGTTTTGGATTCTTCAGAATATCAGTACAAGCATTTGAAGCATTTCAACGTCTACAAAACACTATCCTTCGAAAAGATAAAAGTCTCAAGGTACCAAATCCGGCGAACAGTTAGACAGATATACCTAAAAAAAAAACAAAATACTATACGTTAATCCAAATAATCGTAAGTGCCGAGTTTCAGTCCTATAGCTTCATATCTTTGTATACAAAGTATAAGCTCGAACAAACTTATGGGACATATGGGAACTTCATATTTTCAATAAAAATTTGCTCTCATTTCAGTCCCTCACTTCCAACAAAAATGTGAACTTCTACTTTGAGGCCGATAAATTTCTTATTTAAATACAAGTGACAAATGTTGAAATTATGAATCATATAGGCTACAATTTAGATGAGAAAGATTCTCTACGTTAAAGGTAGTAATATTTGACACTAAGCCTTATTTAAAACAACTGCATATTAACTAGATGTCTCGGAAGTAAACCGCGGTAAGTTGATGGTATGAGCTCAATTCGGGACATATATTGATTAATTAATTCGAATTAAATTAAAAAAAATTGGAATTAGAACTGTCATAGAAGAACAGAAGAGAAAACAAATTGATTTGCTTTGATAATATAAAACCTTTTTCCTGAAAAGGCGCCACTGATTCTCAACATTTCATCAACAAAACACCCAAGTGTAGTATATATTTATTATGATGAAATTTTGAGAAAACATATGATAATTATAATTGATGAATTCTAAACAAAATAAACAAGAATATTTCTATAATTGCAATCAACAGACTAAGAGCTAAGAGCTAAGAGGAACCACCCACGGAGCCATACAGATGGAGCAAGGCGGAGTTCTTGATTTTATATTAATTTATTAATCTGTTTTTTGTTTTTTATTCAAGAATTATATTGTGTGTTGTTTTTTTTTTCGTGGTGTTCCACATTTATATTGTCTCATAATTAATCTCTTTCTATTTAAATATCCAAATATCATAATAAAAAAAAAAAACAATAAACGAACACACATACATATACTAAAGCAATAAGGCATGACTACATAATTTGCTCGTTTTTTATTGCGCGCGCAATTTAAATCACAATTTATTGATAAGAAAAAGACGACGATGACGACAACGACGACAACGACAACACCAGCAACAATAACAAGTGAATGAATACTTGCTCTTGTTAAATACACATTAGAGGCACATTTCGAATATGTGTGAGTGTGTGAGTGTGTGAGTGGTAGTGTGTGTATAGTAGGAGGAGAAAATGAGGATTCTTTCTCATACAGCATTTTGTTTTTGGTGGTACACTGATGGCGACACAATTTAAATTTGACAAAGAAAAATTGCAAAATGTGTTAAATGTGTTTTAATGGTAAACAACATAAAAATGTGAATAAAAATCATCTTAAAAGCATTCAAAATTAGGAGGCAAGTAAGAATGCGTACGGAAAAAAATTTCATCATCAGAATCAGCGGCAGTAGAATGGTTAATGCTCACACAATTTGTCTTCACTCAAGCGTGCAATTTTGATATTTTTTTTTTTTTTGTTTATTTATTTGTGGAATTTTCGAAATTTTTATATTTCATATGCGTAAATACTATTTTGATTAGGCACAAAAATGTATTTTGTAGGAAATGAAGCAAATATTCAGATTGTCATTTAATTCATAGGATTAAATGATTACATACACATATAAATCGGCCCAGATTTGAAATGATTTTTTTTTTTTTTTTAGATTCTAGTAAAATATTTCATAATCAGTGGGTGGGTTGGCCTTCAGACTATAAGATCACCGATGAATTGATGATTCGACCAACTCAACAACATTTCTGCAAAAGCAGAGTGAATATGCCTTAAAAACGTATCTTATCTTAAGATAATTTCAGTAGAATTTTATGAGGTATATTTTTTTTAGAATATTTCAAAACAATAAATTTTACATTTATGGAGTTTCTAAGGCAGAACATCTTGAGCAGTTCTTTAAAAAGTGCTACTCATTATATTCACAAACATACTACATAAAAATCATCATAGCAATCGATCGATGTTTTTATTTCTTTTTATAACATCAAAAAGCTAATTTAACCACAAAGCGACAACTGAGCTCCTAGTCACTAAATTGAACATAATTTACTCAATATTGACAAATTGTGATATAAAATTGACAAGGAAGAACAATCAAATATCTTCAAATAGCAACAAAAATCGCATCAATGAAAAAAATGCTATGAAAAAGCCCAACCAAAAGTAACAATAAACCAGAACACCCACTCCAATACACGCATCGACATTATTATGTCGATATGTATGTATATATTGCATACAAACGCGTAAATGCAGTACAATTTGTCTTTTTATGAGCCATGAAATTAATTTACGATTACAACAATTTAAATTTTTAAAATAACACTAAAACACAGATGAGCAAATTGCAGCATGAAAAAGTGTTAAAAAGTCTACTTCATTTAATGTTGTTGCTGCTGATGCTGCTGCTGTACATAGATGTTGACGTTACTGCTTCATAAGAGAGTAATTCATACATACTTTCCTGTATGTAGATGATGTGTGAGTTATAACTACATACGTGTCTATATATATTGTCTATTCTTGTAAAATTATGATGTGTGATATTGTTGTTTGTCATTAAAGAGTATTCCAGTTGCACATGGGACCTATTTATGTATACAGTATATTTCCATACAGGAAACCCCCAGTAGTAAATTTCAGAACTTAATCATTTCAAACCATTAAATGTGATTTTTCATAAAGATCGACATTTTTCTATATTATCGTTATATTAGGTGTGTGAATTAGTAACCGAACTTTCACGTTATATGGCGCCACGCGTAAGCGCGATGTTGTACACCATTGTTCAAAATCAGTCAATTGATTAGGCTCATCATATTTTTTTATACGATGGAAAATTTAGAGAATTGGCGAAAAAACTGCATTTGCGGGAAGTTTTGTTAGGTTACTTTTTTGCAAAGAACAGTGAGGCTGAAAGTCATCGTTTGCTTAAGAAATTGTATGGCGACAATTCTCTATCCAATACAAAGAGTAAGGAGTTGTTTATTCACTTCAAAAACGTTGATTTTGATATCAAAGACTCTGCTCTGGACCGCCGAAGCAGTTTGAAGACGAGGATATGGAGACATTACTCGACCAAGACATAGTCGAACCATTACGGGAGGGTTGTACCGATAACAATTGATGCGGTTGAACTGTACCGATAACAATAGATGCGGTTGATTAGAGCAATGACCGAGAAACGGCCGGAATATGCGACCAGACACGAGTCGGTAATTCTTCACCATGACAACGCACTGCCACACATTGCTATTCTGGTCAAAAACTCTCTTGCTAATAGCGGATGGGAAGTTTTACCTCACCCGCCTTATAGCTCAGACCTAGTGCCTTCAGATTACCATTTGTTCCGGTCCATGGCGAACGCCCTCATTGGAATAACCTTCACTTCAGTCACCGAAATCAATAATTGGTTCGATTCATTTTTGGACGCCAACCCGGCTGATGCACAATACTTTGAATGACATGTTTTTTTTACAAAATTCTTAAAAATAAATGATTTTTGAGCAATAAAAAAGGCCAGTTACTAATTCACACACCCAATAATAATGACCATCTAAGGGTTGTTTATGTTGAATTTTGACATTTTTTGAATCTTTTAGAAACAATTTTAAATTTTGGTACCTTTATAAATTTGCTCAAATTTGGAAACAAGAAACATACTGTATTACGATTTTTAATTTAGAATACCCAAATGCATTGTTTTTTAAATGGATGCTTCAACATATATAAATATGCTTCTGGTGCTATTCCAAGGAACAAATGTACATGAAAAAGCATGAGACCACATTACAACTAAAATTTATATTTCGAAAAAAATGGGTAACAATTTGCGAAATTCTCTAATATCTGAAGATATTCTTATAATTATTCACATTTTGGTTTATTGTCTTCTCTGCAAATCAGCGATTTGGAAATAAACGAATTCAATAATTTAGCTTTTTGAACTAAAAATGTCTAATTACTAAAAAAAAAAGAATTTTTAAGCAACTCAAACCCTTTCGCTTATTTTCCAACACCCTGTATTCGGATAAAAATTTGTTGTTGCTACAAATTGATGCATGAGTGACTTTTATGGCTTCATTATAGACATAAAGATATCATTTACACATTTACATATTGACTATTTTGTATGACAACATGTTAAAAAGTTGTACGACTACTTCATTTTAAATTGAGGAAAATCTTGTCAACAACAAACAAAATACAATCAATTTAAAATATGAATACTTTTTTTTTTTGGCTATGCAGGTGTTTGATAAATTAATTTTTAATGAAAATTTTCGATTTCCGCTGCTTTGTTCACAACTTTTCGAATATTTAACGTGATGAAATACAAATATATTTTAGAGAAGCACAATTTTTAAAAATGAAAAATTAAGAAAAAACAATAATCTAAGCAATAACCATATAATAATCATATAAATTCAACAATTTCTTTCTATAAAAATGAAACATAATTAACAATATAACGCCAGAGAAGTCAATTGATGGAATGAGTGAAAAGAACATTAAGTACTGTATACAATTCTGATTTAGAATTTATTTATTTATGAATTGTATGCCATCAATTCAATATGAACATCATCAAAATACACAAAATACATAGAACACAATGACACTACCTATTACAATATACGTACATACTACATAGTAGTATAGTGGCAATGCAATAGTAGCAACAACAATGAGTCTATCATCAATTTTTATTTCATTCATTGTTTTGGCAAACATGAGCAGACGTAACAATACGAGTACGCGATGTTAAATCAAATGATGATGGATCGACATCATCACAAATGCGTGCAATTTTCAAATAATAGCAAAAACAACGCAAACAAAAATCATCCAACACCATTACACCAAAAGATGAGTAGCGGGAGAAAGAGTAAGTAGTACGTCAAACCATAAACCAGGCCACTGGTGAATGTGAATATGCAAGTAAGTATGCTGATGTTGTTGATGATGTTTCTGATATTATTTATTGTAAACAAGTATACATGATTGTCTTACACATAACCATGCCCATAGTTATTTATTTGTAGAATGCATCAATTTACCATCTAACAATAATCGTATTCACACTCAATGATCCTGCCACAAAAAAGATATGCTCAAAAACAAAAATAATTTTAAAGCATATTTTTACACTTTTACTACTTTAGCAAATGCAACAAATACCACTACAACTATGTGGCAGTTGTTTCTATTGCATTTGTTGGTTTTCTCCTTTTTTCTTTTGCCGTGGTATTTTTTTTTCGGTTTGTTTTGTTTGGTGGCGAAAACACTTATAAAATATTCATTTCTCAATCTAAGCTCGTGTGAGCGCTTCTAAATATTTCATACGGCATATTCGTGTTGTTGTTGTTGTGGTTACGTTTTTGTCTCCCCACGATATCACGTTATTACTGTGTATTTTTATATCTGCTACTCTATTATGTTCATGATACTGTTGATGCTGATGCTGATGATGATGGCAGTGATGTTTGGGGTTGATGAAATTGATGATGATGATGATGATGATGATTTTTACTATTATTTACTTTGGCTATTTTGTTGTTAGCGATTTTGTTCAATTTTTCATTTAGTTGGAATATGTATATATCTACCTTAGTTTAATTTGTAGTCAGCAGATGAAGAAAATGAGAATGAGTATTTGTATATGTGAATAGATGTATACCTATGTTCGTTCATTCATTTGACTTTTATTAAAAATGCTAAAGATTTTCGATACATTTTTAATAAAGTAAAATTTAAATAATTAAATTCTTTAGCAAAATGTTCATTCTTTTAATCGATGTTTCTTTTAAACTAAGCAACATATAATACACAAAGGTTGAAAGTACCTATATTATGGAGAATAAATTTCTTTAACAGCCTGACTCCTCGTAAATATAAATGGGAAGATTCATTAAATTCTAGAAAAGCTAACAGTCTCAGTTGGTAGATGGATGAGTTTAGGATGGACTATGGCACTGATGCAATTGTATTAGTTCCAAACACCAGGGTAGCCTCGTTCCTTTTAATACCTGATCGGATTTCTTCCTTGTGTAACTTGTATAAAAATAATCTATGAGGAAAATCTAAAGGGGGCAGTAGTCACTGTCATCTCGGATAGAGAGCCTTAATGGCAGCTATTGTAGATTGTCTGCATTAAACAAAATCACTGCAACCTGATAAACTATTTCAGAACAATGTTAGAAGTGGGCTGGAATTGGACATATTTTGGAAGAACATCCATGCCCTTAAGCATGCCAAGCAGCTAATCATATCAAAAATAGATTCCACTCTCATAATTTTTAACAAACCTAATTTAAGATTGCTTCCTGACTACTTGCAAGGCTCTCACTTCCTCAGCCTTCCTCTTTATAAACTGAAACTATCTTAAGAAACTTGACGGTTTAGCTTGGATTACGAAACATCTCTACTCATATTTTTTGCGTGGCCTTCGTCATTTCAACTGACTTCGAATTAGTTTCATTAAAGGGTGCTTAAGCTTTCATTGGGATAACACACTCTTTTGTTTCAATAGTGTTTGTTTTTAGCATAAATAGCTAATAAATGTTCAAACTTTTTTAAATATAGAATTTCAAAATGGTTTCAGTGTAAAATGATATAGGCCATTTTGGGCCTTTTAGCAGTTTTTATATTTTGTTTACCAATTTTGAACAAGTCGGTATAAGAACGTAAATAATATTATATTTAACTTTGAATATGACCATGTTCATGTGTTCCACACTCTATTACAAAATCTTTCGAATAACACACTTTTGAACTCTATTAACCTTTTTGATAGGTCTTTTTACCCTTTTTCAGAGAATTAGCCCATTACATAAAAGGTTAATACCTTTAGAATGAATGAAATAAGGTTTTTAAATGCTAGTTTAAAAAAAAAATTCAATTTTTGATCTCACGCCTATATTTTGTTCATAGTATTTACGAGCAACATTGTTCCGCAACGTACTAACCTTCTGTGCACACTCGTAGTGAATCAAAAGGGCGAAAAGGGAGAGAGAAATGAGTTCACATTTTCGCCCTTAGAATTATTGGTACACCACCCGTAATGGATCGAAAATGAGATTTCATGTAAAATGGCTAGAAAAATGAGCAAGATATTAGCTAAATAAATATTGCACTTTCTAACAAAATTTATAATATTTTTTTTTAATCGAAAATCACATTTGTGAGAGATTTCTTAAAGGAAGCATAACATATTTTATTTTTGAAAAATACACCTCTCCCCGACCACTTTCTACCTTTTCGCAATTAAAAAAAAAATTTAAGTGACAGAAAAAATGTGTAGGAAGAAGAAAAACTGTAAAATGAAACATTATGATTAAAATTTGCACATAAATGCACAACACATTAAAAAGTCATATAAAAATTATTTTAAACATAAATTTTAATTTGAGTGAGAATATTGCATGTCGTAGGAATCGAGTGTATCTGCCGTATGGTCGCGTATAGTCTTATAGTAATTGTAAGAAATGCCAAAATTAACAACAACATACGTACGAGTATCAATACATATGAGTGCTTACAAGCATACACATACACGAGCGCAAGTTCATATTTCACTCAACACCTCGTAACAATTACGCGAATATTAAATATAATGAACAACTACAATAACAACAACAAAAACAACAACTGAAATATGAATTTGATATAAAAATTGTGTATGCATTTTAATTAAAATTGCATATGCAACGCATGTGTTTGCCATTGGCATAACATGCACTCATAAGCACAACATAATTGCAATATAACGAATATATATATACGATTCTAACAACAACAAAAAACCACAACAACTAGTCTTAGGTACTATTACAATGAGAACGGAAGAAAAAATCATAATAATCAATAAATTGATGATGTGTATGTACTCGTATGTATGTATGTATTATGTACTCATGTATAATAACTTATAATATGACAATTCAAAATTTTAATAATAATTTTATCACATTTCTTGCTTAGTTTTCTTCTTGTTGTGCTGTATACATTCATTCATATTTGAAGCTATCTGTCGTCTCTTCTCCTACTGCGTCTTCCCTAAGTCATATTGTCATTGCTAAGGATTCTCATTTAATAATTTACAATCACTATTTATGATAGTTTATGATAAATGTAGGCAATAAATGCTACTTGAAAATCTGTCACGCGTCACACTAAATCATCGAACACAATCCCACAAGATGATGATGAAGACAAGTTAGACGAAGAAGAATGATACAGTCGCTTGTTGCGTCTCTTTAGTTACTTAGTGCTTGATAAAAGAAAGAGAAGGAGTCCTTTGAAAAAAAATAAAAAACTACTTCTTCAAATATCTTAAGCTGAGACATTACATTTATGAACATATGTGTATGTATGTATGTATGTACATATGCCATAAACAACCATAAATACATAATATTTAACAGCCGTTGAATGAAGTGTAACAAATAGAAGACATATATATTGAATTGGTATGTATTACATTCAAGTAATTTGTGCTACTTTCTACAGGCGTAAAATAGGCGAGGCAATGTGAGGGTGAGAGGGTGAGTTTGAAATTTAGTACTCCAACATCACTTCAATTCCCTCAGTAATATCGAAGGTTATGTTGAACAAAAGTGCTTTGCCGCCAGTGGGTGTTCTCTGTTGATGTCTTCTACACATATATTATATTTAAGTGTTACTAATCTGTGGTTTGAAAACACACATATGTACTGATAGGGACTTACTTACTACTTCTACTACTACTACTACTACTAGTACTACCACTACATGTACTAGTAGATATATAGTATAGTATGTAATATGAGACATCTATTCATTCATCTAAAGTCCTAAAGGCGTTTATGGAAATAATTTAATGAATAAAAATATGAAAATTCAAGAATGGAGGAGTATATTAATTAACTTTTGGCATCTAAAAATATATAGATTTAGGATTTAGGAATTAGATATTTAATTTTATTCATATTAACACAATTTGTTTTAGTTTTTTGTTTGTTGCATCATTGTTGCATGTGAAACTTCATATAATTAGCATATAAAGTGTTACTATGGTGATAATGTATTTTCCAACAGAAAATTGTATTCACCAATACTAACAAGTTTCCCGAAATGGGATATTGGTCTAAATTTAGCCTATAATTTTGAAGAAGCCTTCTGCGGAATTTCTCAAAGACTTAAAGAACATCATTAATGAGTGAATTAAAAGGTTCAAAAATTATATTATACAAAATAAAATAAAATAATTTTTTTTTTTTTTAAGAAAAATAATATTATTTCTTGCATATTAACCTGCAGTGGATGCCGTTGCTCATTGGTTAATGCGTTGGTCTTCTAATCCGTAGGTGGTGGGTTCAATTGCCGGCTAAAGCAACATTATTATCAAAATAATTTTTCTTTCAGACAGGTTAAGAAAAAATGTCAAGAACAAATACTTCTTAAAGAGATCTGTGATAAGGCTCGGAAAAAGTGATATCTCAAGATATCTGCCATTAGGAACCAGCTAATATAGGTAGGTCCCTTCTAATACTGTCGAAATTAAACACGCAAACCAGCACTGGAAGAGAAGCTAGGCGGTATTACAACAAGCATTGCTGGCATAAGTGTGTCCTCTCAGAGAAAGAGAGAGAGATAGCCACAATAAATTAATCTAACCTAACCTAACCTGCAGTAACACATTAACTTATAGAGAAGTTGCAGAAAAACTAGTATTTTGGTTTAAATTACTATAGAATATAATTCACCAGGGTTTTAACTTTCAGAGTTAGCCAAAGTCATTCATAAGTTTCTTTCATGACAATTTCCATCCCCATTGCTTATGTGGTACTTCATTTATTATATGTTTTTCATATAGGGCCATTCCACTTCTTAAAAATTCAGATAAATTCTGCAAATGTTTTATCAAGCAAAGTTTTGGAAGAAATTTACAATAGATGCCATACATTATTTGCTATATTGTAAAGTTATAAATAGATTCGTTTTCGACGAAAAATGCGGAAGCCCTAAATAGAAGTGATCTTGAATAAATCCAGTAACTAAAAATGTGTAGTAGATACTAATTGATTATTAATTAATTGATTTTTTCTCGCCTAAGAAACAATTTGCATATTGATAAGTGTCCATATAAGCAATTTTCTCTCATGCATTTTTGCTTCGTAGAGTTCTAGTGCAAGTAATTTCAGCTGAGAAACTATTTCCCTTATCGATGTTGTTTTTGCTTCGATGAAAGTGGCTTATGGAAACTACAACATAAAAGCAATGATTTTTATTCTAGTTTTGGCGTTGTTTCGGTGTAATTTTAAAACTTAAAGATTTGCTGAAATTACTCGATGAACAAATTGATTTGCAGCGATTAAGTTTCTATCGCAAAGGCTGTTACGATAGAGAGTAATGAGGAACATTTTTAATAAAAAAAAGTTTAAGCACCAAATGGCACATCTTTTACGTAAGTACATTTTTAAAATTGAAAATAATATTTAATTTAAAAATAATTTTCAACATTTAGATATCAATTTGATTGGGAGTGGAATTATAAAATTTTCTACAATGAAATATCATTACTTACATATATATCATCATCTTGGTGTATTTTCTATTACATAGTACATACAGGAACCACACACCCCTAATTCACACAACATTGAATTAAGATAGAAAAAAGCATTACATCCAGTGTGAGTCCCTTGTGATTTTATGCACGTACATACTGTATCAGTATGTACGACATCCATTAATGTAGTTTACTCATTGTCATCATTTAAATAAGTAGCTCACTCGCATCATATTCAGATGCATACATACTCCTATTTACTAGTATAATTATTATTCTTTACTTTAATTAATACGACAATCAACATTTACAATTTGCTACAAATTAATTATTCATCTTGTTGTCGTGTAATTATGTCGCATTTGACATCGGCAAGTCAACTTGAACTGGATTCTTTTACATACACGTGTACAAGCAAGTCGTATAATCTCATGAGTTGTACAAGTAAGCACATCACTCTTGTTGCGCCTCATGAAATGTATTTTTTTTTTTTTTTGCTTAAACGACTATGCATGTACATGTGTATGGTGTCAATATAGGTTCTCATTTCCCATTTCAAAGTTGTTTCATTTTTATTATATTGTGTTTCTTGTTGTTGTTGGCATGTCATTAGACTCGTCGTCATCCTGTTTGATGTTGCCAATGCATCATTTCAATTCCCCAATGTAGAAAGTGTAGTGTGCTAGGCGGCTATATGACTACTAACTAAATATATGTATATATAGGGCGGACAGCACATGCGGCATTCCCTTACTCGATGATCGACTTTGTTCATCGTTTATTTTATGCCTTTATCGGCTCGGTGTTGCTCTGATACATACATACATATATAACTGAAGCGTGAACTAATTGATATTTGTTGCGGTGACATTTTGTACACGATCATATTTTCTCCATATACTTGAACTACATTGAAATAGAAATTGAGAGAGAATGAGAAATAATGGGAAGCGATGGATATCATTTGAATTGAAGTTCCTACAAAAGTTCTTATACACTGAATATTCAATTCATATTGATGTAATTAATTGATCTGATTTTTTTTCTCAATGTACCATCAGGTGAATTAAATGCTACACATTCATTATATGCAGTCGATGTCGTAACAAAAAATATTTAATTAATTTATGAAGGCAATAATTTCTAATATCACTTCAAAATCTGTTTTTAGTGCAACTAGATTATTTACATGAGCCCATTGATTACCAATTTGATTGTCTTTCAAATACATATAAGAACAATATCCCCAGAGTATATAGTCATAAAAAATCAACCATTCAGCCAATCAGCCGGCATTATTGAGTTCTTAAAAAAGAAAAAAAATTAACCTGCATACTTACACATGATAATATTTTTAAGTATATACGAATACAAACACATAAAATATCCACTTGAAAATACAAGTATCAGTATGTACCAAACACATCCCATAGAAACGTACATAGAACACAATTTATGACACTTTCTTGTTGTTGATCCTCTTTAGTGTCTATTTTGACATAGCTAACAATAATGACAAGACACTCAGCGCACGATAGAGAGAGAGAGAGAGAGAGAGTGAGAGAGAAAGTGACAGTGGTACATATGAATCTCAACAATAATTTGCTGCTGGTGGGCACAAAGTGACATTTTTAATGTCATTTTGATTGTGTAATGAAATTTTATAGTCAGTCTGCCTGCCTACTTGCTTGCTTGCTTGCAATAGAACAATGATAGAGAATGCAATCAACATCAGCAAGTGGCGGAATAAAGCAGACACAAACACACAAAAACAGGTACTCCTACTACATATATACTACTTATCGATAGTAGCAACAGCAGAAGCAGCTGTGTGTTATACAAACACACATAGAAGTGTTGATGATATTGCTGATGGTGGCAATATAAAACGGAAGTTGTTAGCTTTTATGATTTTTAAATATGAACAAAATGCTGTTCATGTTCCTAGCAGTGAACATCAATAAATATATAAGATACTATATATATGTATGTATTTACATACATATGTATTACAGTATATGTTTCTCGTTTTAAATGAATTGTCGACCAAATTATAAAGTTGCCAAATTCTGAATTATTACAATTTGAAATTATTCTTGTTGCAGGAAATATTAATTTTGCCAATTCTGACTTTTTTAATTTTTCTTCAAATATTTGACTATATATTATAGCAATGATTTTCTAACATATGTCTATTAAGGTGCCTCACAATCGATACAAGATAAAAGAGTGCTACTTTTTAAATTGTGCTCTAATATTTCACTGTATATTATTGCAATGATTTCCTAACATATGTCTATTAGGGTGCCTCACAATCCATACAAGATAAAAACAGTGCCATCGTCATCGGCTTAATAAGAAAAATAATTAATTTGAAAGAACTTCATTCATGTCTAATAAATAATTGTCGAAAAATACTATAATTGCTATAATGTTGAAATTGTTAAAAAAAATTTTATGTGGATATTTTGTTTTGACATTAATATAAAAATATTAGAAATAAGTTTGACTTTTTTAATGAAAAAATAATTTCGACATTATTGCACAATATTTCGCGATAATGTCGAAAATCAAATTTTTATATTTTTGTTCGACATTATTTGAATTATTTTGCAATAATGTCGAAAAAGTTCAAACAATTTTTCGTTCTAGTTGCAAAATTTTTTCGACACAAATTTATATTTCCTTTAACTTTTCAAATAATGTAATTTTTAATAAGAATAATTTTGTTCAGGTTTTTGCGCAATATTTTCGAATAGTGTCAAAAGTAATGCTTTATAATTTTTGTTCGGAATTGTTTCAATTTTTATGTCACTTAATCGACTTAATTTCTTTTCTTGCAATAATGCCGAAAAAATGAAAAAAAAATTCGACATTGTTGTATATATTAGTCAATATTAACTCATTTTACCCTAATTCATGTAGCCACATATTTTATAAAGATTCTCAAAATATGCCAGCATTATTAATATCTTACGTGAGCGTCTGATTGGCCACGTAGGTATTGTCTTTTATTTTATTTTGAAATTTTGCCTTCCTAATACTGTCTTTCTAATTAAAATCTAATAACATGAGGCGATATTTTCAAAAAAATTGCAAAGAAAACCACAACATTAAAATGGCAAAGAGTCCTCAGTATATCCAACTTATCCGCAACTTTAAAAGTCACTTCGAACTGTCAGAAAAAGAAAATGAAAAGTATTTTGAACCCAAATATCAAGGATAAGAACAGATTTTGAAGGTAGTTAATAAAGATATGACCAATAATGAGCAATAAAGAGAGGTGTAAGTTAATTACAAATGCGAATGTTCATAGTTAAAATTGATCTCCGAATTAGAAATATAATTTACTTTTTTTCTGAGAAATTTCCCATACAAAAAGGGCAATCGTTTTATAAAAATAGCTATCCGCAAAGAGGAGACTTCCAGATGATACAGAGACTATGTAACTCACAGACTGTATGGTGTTTCGTCATTTTACCTTGGATTAGAAGTAAAAATGAAAAACTAAAATTTAGAACGAACTAATATCAGATTATCAGACTACAGCTTTTGAAAAAACTTAAAAATATTTCATTCAAGTCATTTTTCATTTGAATTGCAATTGTACCCATACTTTTGACAAGAGCCAGCGTTAAACTGCGTACTAAATTTGATAATTTATAATCCAATTGCATCGCATTGAACGCCAAAAATCGGCGCCAACTTTGATCTTGTCAAAGAGGCGAATATAAATTGCTCAATTATGAAATATTAAGTGTGCGTTTCCCTCATTGCAGTGGAAAAGTTAATTATTCATTTTTTTGTGACGTTGTTGTGGCGGTGTTTAATGAAGAATGCATTTAATTGGATTTTTGCGAGCAATATGCAATGACTTATGAATGGAAGTAGTAAGTTGTAACAATTTAAATGCATATAATACAGATTTACATATGACAAATACTCAAAGTAAATGTGTAAAAGAACATCTTGGAAGTATTGGAGAAAAAAAATAATTAAAATTGTCTCATTTATAAATAGATTATTACATTGCCACATCCATATATGTACTAGTACTCTATATATAAGTGTTTACTACATTAATTCCATACTATGCACGTGAATTGGAATGGTGTTTTGTTTGTTTGAATTCCATAATTTATTACCTTTCATATTGACATTTTGACATAATATTGTATTGTTGTGGTATTCCTATGGTTATTCCATTTCTGACTACTTGACTACTGCCTGACTTATGTACTCCTTTACGCATCTCATCTCATTTCTACACTTTTGTTTTTCTTATTCCATTTTATTTTCCTTTGACAGTTGAAACTCATCGCTGGCGGCTAATTAGATTATTTGTCAATTTGAGTGGGAATTTCTTGTTTTTATTTTCTACACATAAGCATTAATACTCGGCAACTGTTGCTTTCGCCTCTGATGTTGTTGCGCTTTAGTTGCCATAGCTGTATTATACTCGTATAAGTTTGTATGTGTATTTGTGCTTGTATATGTATAAGTAAGTATTCCTACGGATACCTTCTATACTCGTAGTCATTTGATGCCTATGCTGAAATTGTTGACATTTTTCTTATTAACTCAAAATGACTGCATAGTGTTGAGTGTTGTACCGATTGGTTGGGGTATGTTGAAGTTAATTAGATTTTCAATCATTTGAATTGTGAATAATTGCTTATATGTATATTTACGACTTAAGATAATACGATAATCACAAGAGAACAAAAGTAAGGGAACACACCATGAAAAAAAAAACAAGAGAAAATAGAAATTAATTGCATTCAATATCATCATAATTTTCCATCTTAAATACCAATTAGTTAGGAAATTGTGAGTGGAAAATATGATGAAATCATATATACTTACTTCATACCTTTACTCCTTAGGGAGGCACTCCTATAAAATAAACCTAAAAATATTTGAGATAGACCATAACCCAATATAGTAATCCCATTCTCCGCCTCTTGCAGGCTCTGCTTCAAAAATTATGATTTAATAATAGCTCTAAAAACTACAAATCTTCGCGTGCAAGACTCTTCAAATTCTAAAATTTTATGCTGAACCAGTTTATAAAAATAAAGATAAGAAATGCGATAGATGGGACAGGGCTGCTTACAAAGAGCATCCTGTGACATCGACTATAGTAGCCATGCGGAGAGGCACGAGCTAGAATGTGGATTTTTTGCGAGCGAGACACTCCGACACCTGGTCTCAGAGTGAACAAACGGCTGGCCACAATCCGCATCAGGGCCAAATTTTTTAACATCCCCATAATCTGAATATATAATAGTTCTCTAGAATATGTAATAGTTCTCTAGAATATGTAATAGTTCTCACATAAAGGCTCCGAATTAACGTCTGACATAGCTTCCTTTCCTCTACTGATGTTGGTATTAAATTTGGAGAGTATTGGCTGATTTCAAAGAGCAGAACTCATCACTTTTTTTCTGTACTCTGCTCCAAAGAGCTCTTTCAGAACTTTTTCAATTGCGAATTATTATTATTATTATTATTATTATTATTATTAGGATTAGGCTTATAACTAACTTATAGGCTAACTTAAAGGTTTATATGCTATAGCAGCGGGGCCTTAAGCATAAGATTTTTCTAGTGGTTTAATATTATAGCTTTAAATTGTATAGAAAAGTTGGTAGGCTTTAAGGAATTTTAATAGGAGTTTGATTGATTTTAGGGATTGATTTTAGAATAGAGCTGTTGGGTTGTGGTTATTTAGGATTGTATTTCTTTGCTGTGAATAACATGGGCAATCTCTGAGGATGTGAGGAATCGTTATGGGAGATTGGTTGTCACAATTATTATGATACTGCTTAACTCTTGATGTGCAGTAAAAATTGCTTTCCCAGCATCTTGGACAACACTCACTTGTGGCACTGTAGTGCTATAATGGGAAAACTAAAATATGAAAATCACAAGTCCACAAGCCTCTCATCATGGAGATTTCTCATCTCGGATGTTGAGATGTTGAGTTTTCGAGAGAAAAGACTTATGAGTGAATGGAAGAACATATTCCAATCAGAAAGGTGTTATATTCAGAACCAAATGGAGCGCGAAGGCAAAGAGGTAGATCCAATATATGGTGTACGAACAAGTACTGGAGAACCTAATTGTGCTTGGAATTTATAACTGACGCTGGTGGGCGAAGAACCGATAACGATATGCAGCATCATCTGTAACATACATTCGACTTAATTAGAATGAGAATGGTTGTAATAGCCAGATACATGAATAAGTACTTATATGATGCTTCAAGACCTTGAGCCAGCCTTTCCTCTTTTGAACGTCTCGGCTCTTACACCTGAAATAATGTCACAAATTTGTGAAAACAATAACTTTCATGAAAAAAATTCTTAGTGGACACACCCTATAGATATAAAATTTACGAATATTGATTCCGCTTCAAATCCTTGAAGCTAGCTTGAATTTACTCAAGCTAGCAACCATTTTTCCTTCTATTAAGTTAAAAAATTGCCTTACAATGTGTTATCCTTGTGATACCAAATACACTGTTCTCACTCTTTCTGTTATAATACTATGTTTATTGTGTACAAACACCATGAAGTCCAGACAATACCAGACAATGCATTCCTTTTAAATATCCTAGACACAAACCGCATTAAAAAATATGAGTATTCAAGTGTGCATTTCTCATGAAATGCGCACTCTATTTTTTACGTTTAGCGTGATTATTTCATTTAATTTTTTCAAATCCAGCTGTCGCTTTATTTGGCAGGCGCACGTTCACATCTTCGTACACATGATGATTATATAGGTAGCAATACTACTTGTATATACTACGGTAATACCACAATATTGTGTAACAAACGAAAGGAAATTCCATACAAAATTTAATGATAGGCGAGCAGCAAAATTAGTTCAGCTACAAAATGCATTCCAACAATGAAATCAAGCGATGAATCACACAGCAATTCAGGCAACCGAAATAATAAAGGTTCATGTTGTATATACTAGGTGAGGGTGTATGAAGAATGAAAACGAAAATGAAACAGTTCATTTGTTGTTATTGTTATTATTTGCGTTGCGATATGCGATATGCTTGTATTTACACAATTAGGGGTTGATTTTTTCTTTTGAACTATTCTACACTTGTTTTATTATTCATAACAATTCGAAGTAGGCAGTGGTGTGTCAAGGTTGGCAATGGCTCATGTTAAGGATTGAAAATTAAATTAATTAATCTATCCTTTATACTAAATTCAATGCTCATAAAAAGAAATATTTTTCGTAAAAAATACTTAATTTTTCATTTACCATGGTCCGAAATAATTGAGTATTTCAATATTTTCTAAATTTTAATATAACAAAATGTGCTCAATTTTATTAATAATGCATTTTATTGTTCTTTTTTTTCTTTTTAATTAATAGTTTTATTATCATTATATTTATTTTTCAAAGAAATAATCATTAATTTTCAGTTATTAGCAGGGCTGTGTTATTAAACGATTAATCAATTAATCAATTCTGATTAATCAATTACTCAATTATTTAAAATTATAATTAAGCAAATATGATTTTGATTCAATAATTGATTAATTAAATGTCACTTATTCATTTTTTTTTTGTACATATTTCGTATGCCGCTACTGACTATATTGACTTCAAATACAGCAAATAATCTACTGTAGCCAGACATCTATTCATGCGAAGAGTGGAAGAAGAAAAAAAAAAGGTTGTTCTACCATAATACCATAACAGCAACAACAAACAGTAACCAGCTGCGCCTCCCTGTGGGAGTGTATAGCCATAGATAGATGATATTAATGCTTGAAAGTACAAATCCAATAATGCTTATTTAACTTTAACGAAAAAGTGGCGCAACATTTGGAAGGGGATGTAAAATAATGAAAATTTTAACAGCAGCATTTATTGGGTGTATATATAGCATGATAAGGCGAAATAAAAATACGAAGAAGCTTCTTGTTCAAGACCACACTGCAATCAAGCAAGTATGAGTGTTGTAGCTATATAGCTGTAACTGGTGTTAAGTCTACACCTCCACTAATATCTTCTGTTATTAGTCGGTCGGCGGTGTTGATGTAATAAAGTTAACAAGCTCAAAGAATTTAATTTGCTGAAGAACCACTTTACATGTTAAAGAACTCTTGTGACGGCAGTAGTTATTGACATCAGCATAAAGACACCAAACGAAAAGCATATTAAAATAGACACGTGTCCATCAACGGTTTAACCCTTCTTAAGGTAACGCCCAAGGAATACCAGGCGAACAGAAAATAGCAGAACATCGAAATAATGCCAGTTTGTGTGCGGGGTGCGAATCAAATAGAACGAAGGTTTCATTTGGGGGTGTGTGTTGTCGCATTAGAAGGCGGTCGTCGGGTCGGCCTTTTTAATTTTTTCTTTTTCTTTTTGCTCTGTCACTCATTGTTATCATCATCATCATCATTATCGGTTTAATACATTTTATTACTTATTTATTTTTCTTATTTTTGTTCCATTTTTTTCTCTCATTTACTTTGTAAGTGAAATCCTTTATCGATAATGACGTTAATGACGGTAACTTATTGTGTAATAGCTGCAGTTAGCCAGATTACAATTACGTCGTAACTAAGAACAACCTTACCGTATTAGGCAAACAGCCGTTGCAGCTAGTTCCTCTGTTACTACGATATTACATTGTTAGAGGGTTTGTTTTTGTGAAATGCCAATCTCAGCGTGATGAAAATAGACATGGGTGTATGTGTATGTGTATGCATGTATGCGCGTTGCAATATAGGACAATGTTAGGTAGCAAGGACGTTATGTAGGGTTGTTTCAACAAAATTGTTGTACCTGTCTACTAAATGAGGGTTGCTGTTTTGGAAAAGGTGGTGCTTTGCTTATTCATAGTTGAATTGGTGGTGTGCGCGTGGTATATTATACGATACTACACACATATATAGTTACTACTGATGGTAGGTAGTGTACGAATATTTGAGTTAAGTATTGAATATATATACACACAGGCAAGTATTTCTATGTTTGGGTACATCTGTATCTATGGTATACAAGTATATGTATTTTAGCATAGAGAGACACAAATTGATGTTGTATAATGCACACACGCGCGCACACACACATCGAAATTATGCAAATGTAATATTGAGAAAACGCAGGCAAGCATATCTTGCAACACGTACTCTCGTCCATATTCATAACAAACGCATATCTTACATTGTGATAATAAGTACTTTTATACTTACATACATACATCCAGAGGCATACATACTCGTATAACAAACAACATCTATAATTGTGCACACATGCGAATTTTTGAATACACACACACTCTGTCATAGTAGAGTTTTGATGCGGCCAACAGGATATTTCACAAGGATGCTGCATATTCTCCATATATATTCGCATCAGCAGCACCGGGTATTATGTTTCATTCGCGTACACGCACACACAAATATTTTGAAGGTGTACGAAATAAACAAACACATGCACGCATCCACGCACATGGTTATATTTGAGTATACTTTCAATATGTTTCAACGTGTTAATGTGATGCCAATGCGCGATATGCGCTCATATTTATTTGCATTTGGGTGTGTTTGTATGCAAGTATGTGTTTATTTCGGACTGATGTGGTACATATCTTTGCTTAAGTATGTGTGCTCATGATGGGTGGTTGATTTTAATTTTGTAGGATATTTGTACATACAATGTTGTTGTTGTTGTTTTTGTTGTAATGTGGGAGAACTAAAAAGCTCTTTCACCGTAAAAAACTTGTTTGTTAACTGGTTTGTGTCTGTGCTAATGATAATGATGACTGTTGCCTGTGGTGGTGATGATGAGTGAAGAGGATATTTTGTTTGTTGTAAAATACATTCTTATCCTTTAATTTGATTGAATTTTGAGTCCTAATTCACATACTATACATATAATGCAATGAATACAGCAGTTCACTCGACTAAAATTTCATTGTAAATAAGATGATTATACATTAGGGATGCGTCATTAATTGTCGAATGATTAAACAATCCTAGTAACAAAAATTTTTATTAAAAATAATTCTATTAAATCAATAATATATTTTTCAGTATGAAGAAAATAGGTAGCTTTTCATAGTTACAAGTTGAATATTTGTCTATTTCAAAAGTAAATTTCATAAATCACATAATAAAAAAACTAAATGTGAAAAATGTTTGCCCAATCAATATCGTAATTAATCGATTAATTACGATTTTGATTTCGATAATAATCGAAATTTTAATTCATCGATTACTTGATTACTTACAAATTTGATTAATCAGACTATGTGATTAAACAATTAATTGCAGAGCGTTACTATAAATCGTTATAGCAAATGCTTTTAGTAGCGAAGCTACAAACCAAGTGCTATATGTATCACACAAGCTTTAAATAATAACTGGTAAATCGACTCCATCCGATTCGAAATAGCTACTATAACGGTAAATAAAATTAGAAGTGATGAGTTACAAGAAACGTTTACAAAACGCTCAACTCAATTCTGTTTGATATCGCAACTAATAATGAAAAAGTAGTGCTGAATACAAGCAGCACTTTATACTTACCATATCAAATAATACGATATCGAGCAATGTGATATATGCTTATTACTATCTTGGTTTAGTCTTCTTTCTGTATTTTCACTTGCGAGACCTTCGGATAATTTGCATTGAAGGAGAGCTCCGAATACGGTATAAACAGAGATGGAAGGAATACACCGCACCCAAGAAGGTATTAGAGACCCTAACAAAGCTTGAAATTTCCAAATTTCTGTTTTATCAGCAGGCCCAAGGTTGAGACGATTGATAACCAAAGCTCTATTTTCGTCCAAAATCAATTGTCGGCTGAAATTGTCAAATGAAATAATATATGTAAATGTACACATCGGTTTAGGGAAGATGATGTTACAAAGAGATTAGTTTAGCCCTCAGTTCTGCAACCATTAGCGATTTATTGTGCATCCCATAAGACATTAAGTATCATTGACTTCTTTTAAAAAACGGAATTCAAAACGGTCCGGGCTGTTGCTGAGCCGTCATAAGTTCCCTGCGTTATACGGACATGCCTCTCGCTCGATTGAACGGGTAAGTGGGCCCGCGTGGGGTTCGTCATTAAAAAAAGGTTAACTAGGTATTTGATGGTACATCCTAGTAGCCCGCTGCTTCAAATACATACCTGATAAGTTTTGCTAACCTCGTTCTTGATCCCATCTAGACAGTAGAATCTGCATAGGTCGGAGTATAAAAACCAAATTTTTTGGATGCGATTATTTTAATGTCCAATGAATTCATTTATATTTTCTTGAAGAAAATGTCGCCCAAGACAAAATAAAATGTCCGTCAGAATATTTCACTGCTTTGAAAACTCACGCTAATTGCGTTTCGGGGTCACATAGGGTCAACACATTAATTTTTCTCCGATTTTTCAAGATCCAATCCCATTTTTCAGAAACTCGAAAAATTCACATTTATTTCTTCAAACAATATTTAGCCGAAAATATAGAATAAAAAATTATCTGAAGATTTCATAGACGAAGATTAGCTATTTCATGTAGATAGAATCATCCTGAATGGCTCGCAAAGTTTCGCTCAATTATTTCTAGTATCATTATTATTACTTATTCAGGCTATTCAATGAACTGCGGCCTAAAAGATTTTTTGTGCGCCTATTGCCCAACTAAAACAATTCTAGACTATTTATGTATATTATAATTGCTGTGGGCTTGATTTTATCTATGTGGTTTGGACTCAAGATTCCATTACCTAGGTAACCAATTCTACATTTTGCCACCGCTGGGTAATTGCATGACAGAGTCGCCAGGTATCGTTTTCTGCCACATCTATTTTTTTCATATGGTAATTGAGTCTACAGAGCCCAGTGAGCAGCTCTGTATAGAGTTTTATGTCATTTCTGCTGATGTTAAGAACAGCGTCCACCTTAACATGTGCGGGATCAACAAGTCCCCTCGACTGCCGCAAAATGCCCGTTTGGGCTCTCCAGTAGTCGAGTAGATCCCGTTTCTCCCTTTCACATATCAAGTTGTTTATGAACCTGTTTGTAACCCCGCAGATGGGCTCTGGTCCAATGAAAGGAGTGCTTGCGCCCTTCTTTGCGCGGGAGTCGGCCATTTTGTTTCCCTCGTGTCCCTCATGTCCCGGCACCCACAAGAGGGTGACAGGATTCTTTGCTACCAGGGCATTGAGAAGTTTAAAACATTCCCAAACCAACCTTGATTGAAACGAGAAATTTGCTAGGGACTTAAGAGCCGCCTGCCTGTCCGAGAGGATGCATATTTTGGTACCACGAGTGCCCCTACGAATGCATTCTTTCGCACATACCTCTAAGGCACGGACCTCTGACTGAAAGATGGAAGCTATTTTCCCCATTGAGATTGCTTTTCGAAATCTTGGTCCAACAATTGTATGTCCTATGAGATTGCCTTCTTTACGGTTAGATAGATTGTGCAGCCTTAGTGCCGCACTGGTTGCCGCCCTTTTGACCATGAGGTGTGGAAAAGTGAGTCCAGTCAGAATTCTTAAGGCTTCAGTGGGACACGTGATCTTTGCTCCCGTGGCACCCAAACAAGCTATTCAATGAACCTTGCTAAGGGTCCTTCTAGCCTTTGTTTGATATACCTTCGGCCTTTACGCCAAGGAGGCATAGGTGATCATTGGCACTATTACGGTCCTATACGACCATGCCACCATTTTTGGTGGCAGACCCCATCTTTTACCGTGTAGTCCCTGGCACGCATAGCTTTCCAAGTCAGGGTTTTATTTAGAATTACTCCTAAATATTTCATTTCCCCGAATAGAATTAAGTTTGTGTCCCCTAGTGTTAGGGTCCCTATACTCAATTTCCTTCTTCTGGTGAAGGGTACCACATTTCTAGTATTAGTTTTCTTAAGTATATAATTCATGTAAAATAATGATTTTACTATATTTGTAAAAATGGTGAACTTAAAATTGTTTGACAAGTCGTGATAATAATATCCAATATAAGACTTCAAGTCAAAATCCACACCAAACTACTCTGTATAGCAATAATTCTTATATGATAGTCTTGTTGCTATGAAATATATAAACTTCTTTAAAAATATTTCCAACATCATTTCAATGATAATATTATTCCACTGCTACAAACACTCTTTACGACCAAAGCATTTTATTGGGTATCAATGCAAACTATATACATGACGAAAGTGTAATTCACAAAAGCTTAATGGTGTAATAGAACTTCAAAAATTAATCATTTTCCATTTGACAAATTGATTCACTGATAAAAACGATCTAATAAAAAAAAAAACCGTCATAACAATAGGTAGTGCAAAAGAATATACAAGTATCAAAAGTAATTTGACCAATTGTTCCATCGCCATTCAATCATAGGTACTTGTCATTGTGTTCAATTTTGTTTATTTTTCGTTTTATAATCTGCTCAAGATATACACTTACGATATATATATATGTGTGTGTGTGTGTGTGTGTGTGTGTACTTTAAACTAATGGTGAAGTTACCCCAGCTTGATAATGGCTTTGCGTGTTTGTGACAAACTGTAAAAAAATTGCTTTCTTATCTTAGATATGGACAACAGGACATCACACTGAGTAAAAAAAGATACACATATGACAATTCAAAAGTAGACATTCGTACTATAGTACCCATACTCATACATATAGATTAGCAATGGACGAAAGTTGAAAGCAAAAACGATAAAGCAACAATTGATAGTAACAACAATCAACAATCAACAATATGACTAAGACAACCTCTTTAACAGCTGTTCGTTTATCCATTTGCTGTATGATTTTTTAACTTTTATTTTTTTTTTTTTTTGGTTCTTCACCAAATAACAATTCTTTTTATTTGATAGTTTTTGAGTGTGTACGTAGGTAGGGTCGGGTGCATGTGCATGTGAGATTGATGTCATTATTGTCTTGTCGTTCAAGTGTCTCAAGTGGTTAATTCTAATAGTTAATTTTTGCACACTTTTATCTATGTGTTACACCCAAAATGATGGCTACCTGACATTACACTATCGCTATACCTAGTCGCATGTCGCTCAGGCTGACATATGCTGGTCGCTTAACTGAAACTAATAAATTTTATTGTCGTTTCATTTACTTGTGCGCGTCTATCACTGCTTACTGACTGGGTGGGGGTGAGGGGGGGTTTGTGCTTTATCTAAACTCAAAACAATTTTCATATGTTTCATTCATTCGTCTTGCATACTCCACTCCTCAACACTTGAATTCCAGCGTTCAGTGTTCATTGTCATATGGCATGCTAAAATGCAATTAGCAAATACAAACTAATTTGCTCCATGGGATACTGATTCTATCATGTATGAGTGTGTATTTTCTGCTTAACAATTGTCAACATCTTCTTCTTCTTCTTTTTCCCTCTATGCATGTGATCGACCAAGTTCTCGTGTGTAATTAACAATTTTTTTTCTTTTTATTTTGCTTGTATTTAAGTTGAATTTTATTTTGTGAACAATTATGCTAATTTGTTAACTGAATTGTAATTGTTGTTGCTGTTGCTTAAGTACATATTTCATTTTTTAGGTTCCAACGTTCTAACTTAAATTTTATTACCTTCAAATGTTAATCAACTTTTTGTGTTTGTTCTTTCTCCATATTAATATTTATATAATATGTATTTCACTCACTCGCATTCAAAATATTTATTTTGAATTTGTTCGTCTGCCATCTCTTTTTGTTAATCGCATAGCGCACGCACCCAATTGACGCACTACGCACGTAACTATGTACCATATCCAATTAAGTTCGAAGTCATTTAATTATTCTAATTTGCTTTATAGTATTTTTTTTTCTTTTATTTTATGTAGATACCAATACATATGCATAACACATATATACACCATCATTCTCACAACTATCATCACGTAACAATGAACGTTACTGTTCCAGTTGTTTGGCCATCCATTCTCTGGTCTGTCCATCTAACTTAGCTTGTTTTGTTTGTTTTTAAGTTTGTATTTGTTTGTTTCGTTTACAATTATTATTATTATGATTGTTGTTGTTT